>JAVQJG010161671.1:0-11977 GCA_036024015.1 Craterocephalus amniculus
TATATATATATATATATATATATTTATACGTATAGCCTATATAGATATAGATATATATGTACGCTGTACGCCAGTGTCCTCTGCTTCTTTGGGTTTGTTGGTTAAACATACAATATATATGTAGCATCTGGAGCATATTCCCCTTTCCTGACCTTGTTGTGCCACCAGCTGAGATTTGGGCCCCAAACAAACCATGAATGTAAATCCCAGCAGGTGATGGAAAACACCCGGGCTATCCTTATTTGCATGTGTGCAGAAGCAACAAGACGAAGGATTTGTTTTTCAAAAAAGGGCACAGCCATGAAACATACTGGGACGACTGTGAGGAGTGCAGCCTCTAACATCTACGGACTGAGGCACTCCCTGCTGTCCAGCCCTTAAAAAAACTCTAATCTACCCTCCCATGGTGAAATACGCGTTGCCCTCCAGGTTGCACTGCAAGTAAATGTTGCAGTTGTCTCAGCACACACATGGTGGCACTGGAGTCTCTACTTTTGTATTTGTTTTCCTCTGTAATTACATTCCTGAAATTGTCCGTCCCTCTGTTGTTGGCCCTGCTTTCTTTATTTATTTGAACTTGAATGAGGTTTTGATTCTTCTGCCGAGGCTGCTCAAGTCTGAGACTGCACGGTTGAGATTGGTGTGGAGCGAGGCTGCAACTGAAAACCGAACTGAATTAGATTTCAAAGCCCTGAAAGTAATTCAGCAAGCATGCATTTGTTTTATTCAGGAATATGTAATCTCTTGCTCTATAATCTTGTATACCTTTTTTATGTGCACTTCCCTTGAAAAGCCTGATAGGTTGCGGCTTACAGCGAAGCAATAATAATAATATTAATGATTTGTTTTGGTTGTCTTTAAGTCACAAAGTAAAACCTGCTGCCTATTCACTGCTAGGTGGGATTCAACCAAGAAACTTTTAAATCCGAACTTTTAAACCAAACGTGGACTTTTGTTGCAGTTGGAGAAACGTGTTAAGATTAATCAATACTGTTGCAGGCCAAACGCATCAAGTAAAAACAGATATCCAACCCTGGGAGTCTGTAAATCGCTGGCTAAATTTGGCTCATGTTGGGCCAGATAAAAGGGCTTTAGAGGTGGGATGAACCTGATTAAAAAGTTTGCCGACAACATCAAACCAGAGCTCACAAAACTCCTGAGAGCCTCTGGCTCAGATTGAGGACTCTTTTAACTCGTTTCCTGGAGAAAGCCTATGTAAATGTAGCAAGTTAGACACCTTAAAACACATCTTCTTTGTTTTAAACTTCTCTTTAACTGGAATTCAGCTTGTTTCACAGGAGCTGTATCTGCATTCAAGCTGCTTTACCATTTATTTCCCCTCAGAGATCCAACAATGCAACTTTAACACGTGGATGACTTCAGAGGCTTTTAGCTGAGAACGAGTTATGAATTTAAATACCAATGGGAAGGAAGACTTGAAATGTGCCAGCAAAGTCTTAGTCTGCGACTAATCTTATGCTGTGATGTACTTTTTCAGGCCAGCTGAGCTTCTACCTTTTGTTAACAGACCATTACAGTAAATCCTAACCCCTTTGTCCCCCACCCCCGACTCATTCCATTTTCTGCCTGTTTGTGAGAGAAGACAGAAGGAAGTGGAGTGTATGCATGCTGCTGCCGTCTACTTTGATGAATTATTAATGTGAACTGTGAGATATTCCACACAGTTTTGGGAGATTGACACTGGAAGGATTGTATCCTTTTGAAGGCTAGTAGAAACCCTGACATTTCAGCTAACGAGCTAAACCAGCATTGTGTGCATATACACCTTTTTGTGCTCAGATGTAGTTGGCATGAATATTCAGGAATTCTGTGGTGACAGTTTTGAATTAATACTTATTTGTGATTGCATTAAGAACGGCTTGTGCATACACAAATAAGTATTATGAATAATTGTGTGCCGTAGTGGTAGGAGTTGATGGGGTCTATTAAATTTTCAGTGATTTGGAGTGGGAAGCCACAACACAATCACAGCATCTACCAACTTGCATTACATGCACACATTATGGCACCATTTGTCTCATTTAGATTTGGTAATTCAAACTAATTAATGACACTGAAGGCTTCATTAAAATAGGAAAGACTTTATTTGACTTTTCCAGATATTATGGTATGTACAATTTACAGATTAAGCGATACATAAATTATTATAGATGGCAACTGGAAAACAGAAATCATAATTAATTTAATGTTTTATTAGTATTCAAAGAGGATATTTTCTGAGTGAAAATGAGAAATTCTTCAACATTGCTTGTTAAAAAATGTTTCAGTGCTCTGCAGACGCTATTGCTGTAGGCTTTCACCACTTGTTAGTTTGCATTGGGCTGGGCAATGCACACGATAAAATCATGACTTCATTTTAATGAGATACGGTATTGTCCTATTAGCTTGTTTGCCACATCAACAGCATTACTGCTGCATAAGGTCCTACCGCTGGATTGGGAAACAAAGCAATTGAAGTGCAATGTGTGTGGAGTCAGGAGTGTGGCCTCAGTGTGGATAGATACTGTCAGTAACATGGAGGCACTTTTCCAACCATCCCACTATCATTCAAGTTTTGAGAAATGCTAAAAATCATCACTAGAGGCTGAATCCACAATCAATGAGGCACTTCTGTGCAAGAGAATGGACAGATAATCCACAGATGCCGCAGTGTAATCTGGTTTTTGTACCATGGCCACAGAGAATATTCAACTGATTGGCCAGAGGAGGTCCATTATTTTCAGATAACCACATGGCAATGACAGATCCTCTCTAAATGTATTCATATACCTGAAGGCAAATGGTGCCAGCTATCATCCATTCGAGTTATACAGGATAGAGAAATGGTACAAAATTTGTGGGTAAATGCCTTTTCACTGTCATACCAAGAGTTAAAGAATAAGATTGATACTATACTCATCTCTGCTCTGCACCTTATCCTCAAGACTGTGTTAAACAGAGAGATAAACCTACATATATCATACTGTTTAAATTAGCACATTTAAAAGCAAAGTTTAATGTTTTGCATGATATTTAGCAAGCTGTCTTTTGCAGTACTGAACATTGTTCTTGTTGACAGCGAATGTAGTAGAAGCTGCACATAATGCAGACCGTGATAAAAAGACCATAAAAACTGATAATGCAATTGAATTAGAGGATTATGATAGCACTATGCAGCAGCCTTCCCATAACAGACTGACAAAAAGTAAAACAAGTGTAGGTTTCAGGAAATGCTATGGATGAGTTAATAAAAAAGAAGAGTGAAACCTGTCAGCTGAATTTGAAGGATGTAAAAGAGGACTACACAGCTAAGGAGAACATCTGTTATATAAAATTAACTTCTAGGGTTGGCACAGACAGCTGCACCCTCACTGACTTATATTTGTGTCATCTGAGGTTTTAGTTCTACAGCAGAACTTGTTTAGTTTGTTAATGTTAATTGTGACATTTAATTACTGAAACCATTGTTTGGCATCTACTGATTGGTGTCCAAAATAATTAAAGATGGATGATTTTGTTTTTTTTTGTTTTTTTGCATTATGGACAACATTCTGGATAATTCATTAAAACGCATGAAATTATTATGAATGTTAATTCTGAGATATGTTAACCAAGCTCAGAACTTTTATCCTATTTTTATTTTTTTTTTACTGTTAAACTAGTACAGGGTTGATGCTAAGCTAAGCTAAGCTAGTTAACTGCTAGCAAAATTTTCCATACCCAAGGGAGAAGTGCAGGGACACTGTAATGAAGCTGCTTGGAGAAAAAAATAAGCCTGCGTGGATAACAAATGAAACTGATGATAAACTAAAGTTCGAAACAGTTAGAGGCTGAATGTTTTGGTACTGTTTAAAGGCCCATTTATGCTCGACGCAGATGACGAATACGCAGACGCACGCACAGTTTCATCCATCTTCTGCATCACTAACACATGGAATTGGTGCGTTTTCAGGCTACTTGCACATCCGTCATTCGACGCTCAAGATGGAGTAATACCAACGGAAGTCTTGGTAGCAGTGTAGAGCATAGTTGAGCAGAAACAAACCAGGGAAGAAGAAGAAGAGAAATGGGAAGAGGAAAACTGTAGAAGCAGAATGTAGACAGGAACAAAAACATTAGAAAGGGTGTAAGCTTTTGAAATAAGGCTCTGCAAGTGTTCAGGGCGTGTTGGTGGTTAGAAACAACTTTATAGTAGCGAGTTAGTGCCGCCAACCGATCTCTGAAACTATCATCGTATCGGGGAGTTAACTATGAACTCAGCACTGGCTCCGAGCTGAGATCAGTCATAGCAACACAAAAGACACATGGATTTATGAAGACAGCGACGGATGAAAACGTTTGGAACAGACGTCCCCATCAGGGAGCATAAATGGGCATTAACTAGGACAAGGTATGCTAATAGCTAGAATAGTCTGCCCTATGTTCATGTGAGAACAGCAGAAAGAAAGCTGAAGCTGGACAGCATGAAAACTGCAGGGAGAACAAACTAAAGTGTCAGTAAACTACACTTTAGGACAGATAGGCTGCTTTTTATAACTTGTTACTGTTTACCAAGCACAGGATAGCTGTCAGTAGTCTCTACCTTAAGCTAGAGCTAACAGCTTGCCTAAATTTCCCCGTGCTCGTGTGAGTAGTGTAGAAATCTTACCATTTAACTCTTGGAAAATACATTTAAAAAACAAAACAAAAAACAAAACGTATAATTGTCATTAAATCTGTGTAACTATGTAAATTAACCCAGTATTATTTTGGTTAACAAACCTGTGGATCTGAAAATATAACATTATCATTATGTTTAAACAGTTGTGCTGCAACTCATGGCTTATCTGTTGGATTCTAATGAATTCGTTGTATGAAGTCAGCCACCCTGTAACGTTCGACTACCAGGCTGAGGGTGGAGTTGTGTCCTCCCCCCTGTCGTTAAATACACAGGAGCGTGACCTTCTGCGAAACATGGTGGCTCCAGGGCCCTTCCTCTTGGTGAGACGCAGATAAATGTCAGAGTGCAGGAATCTGGGGTAGGAGTCCTTTTTCATCAAGCTGTAGACTTTCGTCTGGGCTGCTTCAAAACAACTCCTTGTGGGCTTTGCCATGTTCTTCTTGATGGTCATCTTGGTGTTATAGTCTATGTTGACCTAAATGACATGAAATAAGGGCACAGTTCTAAACTATTGTACTGTAGAGGAATAGCAGATTTTACTCAACGCAACAGAAAATGAGTTGCCAAGGGGAAAGTAGATTAGTTAGATTTGATCACATAGAAAAAGAGAGGAGTTGGGAAACCCCAAATCCACCACATAAAGTAAGGTCATTCGAGGGGAACATCTCTATAATTGAAAGGATTACACATGCAAAACACATGCATCAATCTTGGGTTTGTTAGTGTTTGCAAAGGAGGATTATGTAAATCACAGCTGTAATCTGGTTATTTTAACCCAACACTTTTATTGATAAATAAGAATGAGACTTGAAAGAGTGCTATCAAAGAGGTATTCCCTGAATTTCTTTCTACACATTTTCCCAGGACCATTTGACTTTTACCAGTGTTTGAATTGAACTTAATGCGGCGCTAAACTACTTATTAATTTCTGAAATTCTACTGTTGTGTGTTGAAACTTATTCTCTTTTGAAAATCAAACTTGTATTCACTACTTTACCACAGCAGCCTGACAATAAAACAAAACACAAACACTTGTAGTCTGAGATCGAGTGTGTGGGAGACGTTCTCTCCAGTTTTGCAAAGGACATTTAAAACCTCAAACCAGAAACCAAACGGTTCACACTACTGCAGGCGCTAAAGGCACATGAGACAGTGGTCAGATTGTCTTCAAAAAGCGTACGCAAGCCTTTAAAACCGCAGCTGTTTCGCACACAAATAGCTCAACCTACTTTGCAACAGTGCATGCACGAGATGCATGACCTCAATGAGCTGCTGCACCTTAATGATCGCACACAAAGGTCAGCCTGCTGCAGGCTTGTGACTGTGGAGGGCTTCAGAAGTCGCCCACTGATATTTTCAAAACATTGCCACATTCAGAATTAACGTCTCTTAGTTACAGATAAACCCCTAAAAATGCTAAAGAACATTTGAAACTCCAATTTACAGCATAGAATCTATGCCTACCTCTTTAGGCGCGTCCGATTCAATGAAAACTGAATAAATATATTTGGCTTTGGACAGCAGCTTTGTTTCAGAATCGCTGGTCTTGTACTCCTCACAGGCCAACCAGAACTCGATGTTTTCCTCACTGAACTCTGTCCTAAGAAACTGAGAGAAGGTTTCAACTCCATCTGATAGAGAAACACAGAAACACACTGTTGGTAACTACAGAGTTCATTCATCTGGAGGAGGCTCATATGTGAAAAAAATCAATGCATTCCCATCTAAAAGACAGTAATATAGCAGAACATTAGGGCCCTATTAAAAAATATATTTTTTAGAAAGTTGTAATTTTAGGAGAAGTTGTAATTTTTCAAGAAAATGGAATATAACAAGAATAAAGTTGAATTATTAAGAAAAATAAGTAACAATTTTGCAAGAATAAAGTCAATACTATGAGAATAAAGATATCATTTTACCAGAATAAAGTTTTATTACATTTGAACCAGTACTTTTAGAAGAGGGAGGTTCTTTAATGAGGTGTATTTTGTGATGATATGCTTTTGCATAGGTTTTGCAAACCAGGAGCTACTTCATCTTATGTCACATCAGCACCAACTCATCATTAGTATCAGAAATTTGAAAAGAATTTGCAAGAAAATGAATCTATTTTCCAGAGAGAACCCGGTGGGCTTGAGGAAATTACTGCTATTATGGAGGCAGACATGGCAGAAACTGATCGACTGCAGGGTTATTGCTGATGGAAACCCCTCTGAATCGCCCGCTAATGCATCCATCGTTAACACTTCAGCAACCACGCCAAAAGATTTTTTTGTGGAAAAGCTTTTATTTTTGTAGATGCTTTTCAAGTCCTGATACCAGGTAAAATGTGGTGCTGACGTGTCACATTATTGATTCAGAAATATCTGATTAGCTAAGTATCCCCTGGTTTGTGAAACCTATGCTGATGTACAACTTTAGTACGACTTTATTTTCATAATATTAAGACTTTTTCCCATAAAATAACGACATAAGACTTGCAATATCTCAACTTTTTTCTAGTAAACTTCTGACTTTTCTTGTAAAAATAGCTTACAACTTTTTTTAACCCTTGTAATAGAATGACTTTTCTTATAACATTACACCTTTATTCATATAAGATTACAACTTTTTCCTCGCAATAACAAATTTCCCATAAGATTACACCTTTATTCTCATAAAATTACGATTTTATTCTCAAAGTCTGTGAAAACCTACAATTCTTAATGTGGCCCTCATTCTCCATCATGCAGTAAAATGGGCCATTTAAGTGGTGTATGCAGTTTGACTGGATAGAAAGCATTCATAGCAACATTAAATAAAAATAATGCCAATATATGTCTGTGTTACACATTCAAACCCTTCCCAGATGAACAATAGGGTGGTTTACAGTATTTGAGTGTGACTCTGAAGTGCAACTTCTGTGATTAGGAGGAAGTTGCAGTTTCTGTTTTTACTGTCTGCTCACACAAACATAAAAAGATGCAGTGAAACTCGCTGCTGTCTACAGGAACAATCTAGTGCTTCCAGCAGTCTGCTGCAATTTGCAACTCAAACAAAGCAGATTGTCTGGTAGATCGAAAAACAGCTTCAGACATCAGTCAGATGTTATTGAAAAGTTTTGGGCGCTAATCTGACCTGAGTGTTTCAGCAGCTCTTCAAACGAGTCACTCCATTGCAAGGCTACCTCTGCTGAGATGCTGGGGAGAAAAAAGCACAGAGGAGGTCAGATCCCACCCAACGATGAAGGCACAAAAATTAACATGCGAGATCGGCACAGATGTCTAAACGCCATGTTTCCTTATGTTTGTAATGAGTCGTGGAGGGTAGTGGAAACTGAGGTTAAAAATGAATCACACTTGTGAGAAAAAATGGTAGCTGTATGTGAAATTAATGGATTGTGCCTCACTTGCTGGTTGTCTTTTTATGGGGACTGACGTTTTCATGGGAGCCTGACTTGGTGAGAAAAAGGCTTAGTCGGCTCTTCCTCTCCTTGTCTTTCTGTCTGCAAACAAGGGAGAGAAAATTCATCAAAATTCATAGACTCTGTATTGCAGTCACTGCAATATTTACCGAAATGAGCAACTTATCACAGACTTTTCTCCAGACAGACATTTTTTGAGTGGTTAACAAGACATGGGGTAAATTGCACAAGAGTTTTGTGGTAGCAGGCGTCGAAGGACAGGTCACGTAACTGTGTTTAAACCAAAAAAGCAACAGATGTTCATCTGGAAGGATCGAAGGTTTGACAAAAGTTCAACTGTCAAAGTGAAGCTGCTGCTTAAACTAAAACAGCATTTTGTGTGTAGCTTCATCTTTCTAAAGTCTGCAGTTCTCCTCAGATTTCCTCTATAGATTAAATTTTTTTTTAAAAAGGGAAGAAATGAAGAAATATATCACTTATACATTGAATAAATATTTGAGAAAGAGTGAGGCTCACACCAACCTGCTACTATCGTCCTTCATCTTTGCTGCCTGCAGGTCTTCTGGACCAAACATTTTGAAATATGCTTCCTCCTTTGGGGCCATGTAGTTAAATTGAGGAAATAGAAAAAGAAGCGTCTCCATGGCGCTCTGACTGTGTCTCCGACGTACAAAGCGACAGGCCACAAATAGCTCTCTGAGAACAGTTTAACCCCTCGTTTGATGAACCACCAAACCCTTTTATAAACCCTGCCTGCATTTCATTTCCCATACCTGCTCCACTTCCTGTAATGGTGTTACTGCTTTCTGCTAATAGCTCTATCACAGACAGAAAACCCCCTCTGGGTCTAACATCCTGTCAAGAGTTTACTGAGAAATTCATTCTCATTGCTTTGTTGTTGTTTTTTTAATGATAGAAAATCTTTTCTGCACAGTTTTCTGGTAAAATTCTGAGGAATTACTCCGGTTAACACAAACCTAGTGTCTTACTATTTGTGTTGCCACAGATTAAAAAAAAAGAAATTGATCTGTTTTGAGTCCAGACCCAACTCCTTCCAGAAAATCTGAGACTTTGAGGTAGTGACATCGACTTTTAGTAATACATGGATGTAGACCTCGGGTGGATACAGACAAATGTGAAACTGGGTGAAAATGTTGGTGTCTGATGTAAAATCCACCTTCACCGTGAGAAAGAAGAGGGGACGTGTTCAGCTCTCTGTGTTTGAAAATGTCTAATCCCAGTAAGGAAGCCCAGATCTGAGGAGTGTTTGCTCCTGACAGCAGAGTGACATAGAAAGGAAGTTTTCAATCCCAGATGAAAACACGGTGAATGAGGTTTTCCCTAAAGTGGTTAATTGTGTTTTCAGAATTTGATATCTAGTACAAAAGGCTGATTTCAGCTAAAAAAAACAACATTAAACTTTTGTCCACTTCTCCAGAATATAAATGTTCTGCCTCCATCCATCCCACTTCTATTTTAACAAATATGTCTGTAAACATCTGGGAAGTAAGGAGAGCAGCTGCTGGAGTTTTAGGAGAGGAAAGGTCCAGAGAAGATGGCAGTGTTTCTGGCTCCTCCTCACATCTGGCTTCTTCTCTGCATCATAGAACTTTAACCTGCCTCTGTGGGTTTTGGGGGGAACTATGTTCACAGACACAGATTTCTGGAAGTCTCTCTGAGTCCATGCACTGGTTTTAAAGCAGAGCAGCCTGAGGATCCCAATATCACCAGTTTAGATCTTCAACCTTTATTCATGCGCACTGAGATTCCTCCTGATTCTCAGATTCTTTATTTTCTTTTACACTGTAGATTGTGGGATCTTTGAACAATTCACAATTTTACATTGAGGAACATTTTTCTTTTCTCACGTTGGTCAACTTTTGCTTACCTTTCCATCTACTTGTTTATACCCAGTCATGTTACTGACCTGTTGCTACTGTCAAATGGTCTTTCAGTTGTTTTAGATTTGTCACAATTTTTTAACACAGTCAGATTATAGCACAGATGACTACTGGACATGAGTTCCTGCAGGTAGGAAAAACTGGGTACGAACAGGTTTTATTTATATTATACACAGCGTCCCATCATTTATGGAACTAGGGTTTAGCCTGTGATTTTATTTTTTGTGGAGAAGGATTCACGATAACAAGTCCTTTTTCTTACCATAACCATGTGTTTTGTGACATCTCAAGCTCACCCTGTATCTTAATTCCAACCTTTCATTGCTTTATTTTGATTTCCTAACACTCCTGAGCTCCCGAGTGAGAACACGACAGGAAAGCGAGGAATCACAAATGAGAGGGAAATTCTGTGGCACGGCATAAAGTAGTGGCATCCACCTCTCTTTATAAGCACTTGAGGCCAAATAAATGGTGCTGAATGCATAAGAGATGTGGAACGAGGATGTGATAACATAGTGTGACCGTCATTTTATAGAGATGGAAACATTGGACTTTGATGTGATGACATAGGAGAGATAAGATGCATTTCCCTGGGGAAAAGGCTGTTACTTGGAGCAGTGTAGTAATGACAAGCCCTGTCATGGTATTGGTTTGGTTAAACGAAGAGAGAAGTCACTAACTCTCAGCCGAGACTGTTTTTATTTTCTCTAGGCAATTCAATTAAATAAATCAGTAGTCTACAAGAAAGCTGGGCATTATTAAAAGAAATCCAAACACTTCCAGTGTTGAATTTTCTATGAAAAGTGTAAAAATGGAAGCTGATCTTAGTGTGTAAAATGTTCTCTTTGCACCAAATTACAGAAATTACCTAACTGAAGATGCATGGGTTTAACGGGAAAGTGGCAAGCTATAAAAAGTGCTTTATGTCCAGGTGGTGTCAGTCACAGTATTTATTTGGACAGCCTTGAGTGGAAGAAAATGGTGTTGGCACAAACTGAGGCAGCATTAAAGCAATCACTGCAAGAAATGAGATATAATTGAAATTATTTTCCTTTGACTTGGTTTCATGACTAAATATGAAATTGTCAGAAAATATAATTGTTATATTTCACTGAGAGACTCATATTTATTTCCCCCCATGACACTAAGTAGCAGATGTCAGTCAGATTCACTGTTACTTGTCTGACTTGTCATTCTGAGTATAAACCAAAAGAATATATTTATGGTGAAGTACCTATATTATTCCTCCATTTGTGGGCAGTACCATGGACAAGGGAGGTGAATACGATGGGACCTCCTCTGGGCTGGATGGAACCATATGAGTTCAATAGAGATCAGTGTGCAGTGACCAGTCAGCCAAAGTATGTAAAGCTTGAGGACGTGCTTGTGAAAAGAGGGGGAGAGATGTGACAGCGAGGGTCCTGGACCTGGAGCTTATTGCTTTTGTTGGATTCTTTTATGGGCCCAAGTTATTATCACGGATTATTTTCCTTTTCTTTTGTGATTAAATCAAAAGATATTTTTTCAAAAGTCCCTGTGCCTCTGCAGTTTTTCAGCTTACAGGTAGAACCTATGAGAGGAGCAGAATTGATCCTAAAACTGATTTAAAAAACTAGTGCTGGGCCGTTAACGGCGTTGCCGTGCTGCGTTAATTGAAAACTCTTATCGTGCGATAAAAAAATTACCGCCGTTAATCTATTTTTAAAGTTGGGTGTGGGAGAGCTGGGTCAGCATAGTGAGAAAGCTCTGAATTTCACTTTGATATTTTATTTGGGATGTATATCTAGCCTAGCAGACGGTGATGTGGGCAAACCAGACCTAAAACCTCAGATGCATCTGAAGACAGCTGCATGTAGCTGCAAGCAGGCTAACGTGGTGTTAAGTTCTGACAGCTCTGTCTGCTGCAGAATCAGCTGGTGGGAATCACTGGTTTGATCACGATACAATATTATATCGATCTAGTGATACAGCGATGCGATGTTTGCCGATATCTCAAATTCAGTCAGGATACAG
>JAVQJG010161673.1:0-13574 GCA_036024015.1 Craterocephalus amniculus
GTGTTTGTGTGTTTTTGTGTGTGTGTGTGTGTGTGTGTGTGTGGGTATGAGCAGTGACAGCATGTGATTCAATAACAAGAAGATGCAAATCAAGCCAAAACGACCCCAGGCTCATTAAATAAAACATGGGAGTAAGGACAAAAGCCCACGTCTGCTGCAACCTTGCATACTCATTATGAGAGCGCTTCCCTAATGCGCAGTGGAAGGATGTAACACAGGTTGACATTATGTGACTGTCTGTGTCTGGGGTGTGTGCTGTTGTCATACAGACGTGCATTAGCAGCGTCTCTCACATATTTGCTCTCTAAAGTTTTAAAGCAGACCCAGTTTTCCTCGCAGAATTCCACATGTCAGGTTACGTTATTATGGACTGCTGCGTGAAACACAACGAGACGTCATGATTCGGGCTGATTTTCACAGAAGAGAGCTTAAACCTGGCTGCAGTTGAGATCAGGAGACTTGCATTCAAGGTTATAATCCGTTAATGACTGCGCGTATGTTAGGAGCTGTTCAGGGAAATGCCAGTCTAACTCTATTTCCTTCTACTTAAGCTACAGTGAATCCCATATCTACTCCATCAAGGTTCTAGATAAACCTCTCCTCCTTTAACACTTAGTTTAAATATGATGCCTAAATACCTGTGATAATTCAGATTTTTACGGGTTACAGATGACGGGCTTCTTTTAATCACAACTGCAGAGTTGCACCTCAGTGTCATTGTATAATTGTACCGTGGCAATAAAGATTCTTTCCTGTTCCATACAAATGGATCCTTTGGTAATAAATGCACTGATTGAAGACATGTGTGAATACATAATGACTAAAACTGTTGTTTTATTAAAACGGGAAGAGGTAATCTATTAATGTTTATTACCCAAGGATTTAACAGTAACACAATTAAGCTGGAATAAAAATGGATGGTGTTTAAAGTCCATTTAGGTTAATTGGTTGTCATATCGGTGTCTTATCCAATGACTTTTACACTTCTGGCCTCAGTTTGTAATTGTTTTTTCTTTCTTTTTTCACAATTTAAAGTAAAAAGAAACGAACAAAAAAACTTTTTTTAACAATTAAATGTGGATTTTCCAAATGGCTGCTCTTTTTTTTAGTTGGATGTTTATTACTGCATTTAGGTCCTTTTGAGCTTCTGTTCACGCTGCTGTTTCATAAGCACATCTGTGCTGTAGCCTTAATGCAGCAGCTGTGATTTACGAGTGTTGCATGGTTAAAGTTCACGGTCGTGTCAGGCCCAATAAATGCTGGGCCACTCTGTTCAGAGTTATATACAATTCACGGTGTTATTTTCTTTGCACTTTTGCAGCCACATAAACTTAATGAACCGCTTCTGTTTTAAAATGAGTAGGTGTGTGTCGCTATAAGTTGATATCAACTCCGGATTTCCTCCGTCAGATATCTGGGACAGAGGGGTCTGGATGAGGTTTGCTTGTATAAGACGAGCAGAAGGCTTAGTGATGGCTTATTGACCAGACGCGGATAGAGGACAGCTCACACATTATTGTCCACAACCTCCGTTTTTAGCAAGAGCCTCATGTTTGCTCTTCATTCTCTACTTGTTTGTTTTTTCACACACACCTGCAAACACTCCCCCCCGGACTTTCATAAGACACAAAACGTATAGGAAGTGTTTTCTTATGTAACATTGGTGCTTCAAGTTGTAAACTTGCTGCAAATTCCTACCCAGTTATGGCGGTCTGAAGTCCTGCATATTGAGCTAAATTAGGAATTTATCTACACTTTGGACGCTTGCACTAAAAACTCATTGATGGCCAGCTCCTCCTGAATGAATATTCATTCAGTCATTTAGGAAATGCTTTTGCCCGAGGTGGAAAAAAAAACATATTTCAAGGAAGAAACCCTGGTTTATACATAGTGCTTAGTCAATGTGAATATTCTTAATGTCTTAGTAGAACAAATTTAAAGTGAGTAAGATTAGTGTTGGAGAAGAATTGTTCTTTTAAGTTACATTGTAAGAACAAATGCATCACAAGTTGCCCAATAGTAAGCAAACAGAAATTATTTACAGAGTGCTAAGAATTAAACCACATTATGTTTAGAAAGGGCGTTGCGTGCTTTTCTGCCCTCATTAAACAGTTGTAAAGAGCACCTGTACCTGCACAATGCTGGGTTTGTTTGAACACCTGTTTGTCGGGATGCACATTATTGAAAAACCACCGGATTTAATGTGCATCCTAATAACAAAGTGATTGTTTTCTTGTCTGTTTGTGTAAACAAAGCTCAAAAAGATGCACAAACTGAAAACACTTATTGAAGTATTGTCGCTCATGCTCACATTTGTGCTAATTTCTATTTGTTTTATTTTTATTTTTTTTATTTTTTACAACCGCATGATAATTACAGTCTACTGGAAAATAGACTAAATTGTCTTGCACTTATCCAGCTACTGTCTCTGTCAAGACCCATATTTCCAGACTTATTTCAAATTTTTTTACATTTTTATTGTAGCTGGAGTGTTGCCAGCTGTTAAAATCACTCATAGGTGGATGGATGGAGATGCCGCTCGGAATCAGGATTAGATGCCTCCACTGATTTCACAATCCCCAGTCAGCAGAGTGTCGGGGTACAGAAAAAGAAGAGGAAGAGCCCATTTAGAGCGACGGGTGAGGGATGCACAAAGACGAACCAGACCTTGTTCATTAATGCTGCAGAGTCCAATCAAGGGGCCTCCACACAAGCACCCTTAAAGACTGAAACGTCTCTCACACACACAGCCGTCCAAGCAATGGTACAAGCAGGCTAAGCGTGTCACTGATGGCTTCACTGCCTCAATTGATGAGTGCTTAGAAGGGAGTGAAACAGGAGAGCTGGAGATGCGAGGCCAGTAAGCTGGAGCAACGTCCGCTCTGCCCTGGTCATGTCTGATAGCTGGAGCTTCTGTTCAACATGCAAATCCATCACATTAACCCACATGCTACCCAGCTGCTTCCATTAAATGCTTTCATCCTTGAATCTTTTTAGTAGATAAACTACAACCCTAAGAAAGCATCCCCACTTCCAGGTGTGGAGTTAAACCAATAAAACTCTGTGATATCTTCTACGGATATTAGGCATTTAGCTAGAAACTGCATCCAAATTTCCAGAAAAGGGCAGCTGTGTTATCAGTTAAATGTCATAATTTGCTTGCGTTGTGTAAATATCTGCCTCTACAAGGAAATGCTCGAGCTGCGTTTGGCAGTATCTGATCATTTTACAGTTTCTGCTGTGTGACAGACTTGGCAGTAACAGAAGAGTCTGTCACAGTACTCTGTTGTTTGGACTACCATTCAAATGTTTACCTCCTAAATGCCCATCTGAAATGTAATCAGCAATATGTGCGATGATTGTAAGCCTGTTTCGGTGGTGTGAGTGACTCAAACGCCAGACAGATGGGCAGAGTGTCTGCGAGATTTTTTCTTAGATAAAGAGGCCACATGCTGACTGTTCTGTGGGCCAGATCTGTCCCTGACCCAGCTGGTCAGAAAGTGACAGTAACCAGGAAAAAAATAATAATAACGTGCATGCGGTGCTTTGTAAATACTCGTTGATTAAATGCAATGAAAGCAAGGAGAGTTTCTTCGAAAGGCAATTTCGAGTTGGATTATTTCTCTGTATTGTGAAGTGATGATTATCTAAGTTGTTTTCTTGCATTTTATATCATTTATTCAAATATTTCCTGCTTTTATGCTCTCTCTCCATGGCCACAGCTTTCTTAAGTTGACTGCTTTGGGTTGGTGGTCCCTTGTTCTTGTCATCTCTTTTTGTTTTGTGGTGCAGCTGTGTAACTACCAGCAGGAAAGCTGCTGGTGCTCCAGCCACAATATTGCTTTCATCAGCAGCAGAGTTTATGGCCTCTCATTCTTTCCACTGTTGCCATTTTCCCAAAGTCCAGCCTTACTTTCTTTACTGTCTTTTTTATTAGATATTTATTGGGAAGTTTTTATTGCAAATGCATCACCATAGCTGTTATCAAGTTGCTTTGGTTTACCTGTTTACATTATTACCTTACATATTAAGTTGATACAGATGCACAGAAGAGGTACAAGCTAACCTTTTTGTTTTTCTTTTCCCTGTGTGAGTGTACAAGAAGAAAATATGAGGAAATTAAGGTCCTCTTGTCGGATTTTTGCTCATGTACTGGTTTCAGTTGTGAAAGAGAAACCTTGAGAAGCTTTTAGTCAATTTCTACTGAAGGTAGTTTTACAGGAAGAATTGCTTAAACCAAGTCTGAAGTGCGGTTTTATTTGACGTTTGAAATTAAATGTCAGTAATAATACTGTAAGGATGTTTGAAATGGCCTTCTTTGCTCTGGTTGCGCAGAAAGATTTCAAGATAAACAGGACAGAAAATCAAAGATATGTGCAAACCATCAAACTGTGCCGCACTTTTTCATGCAAGATAGATGTTCCTGTTGTTGGAGTTCTACTTGATTAGCTAGCTTTCTGCTTGATTTTGTTTTTTAAAAGGAAATGCCACAGATAAAAACTAAATTTGTCTAACTGGTAACTGATATAAAAATCCTAAATTACACGCTGTTAGTTGGTTTAAAATAGCCTTTTAACCACACTGAAGTAAGTGTGCCAGTTTTTCTTCCGCTCCCAACCTCAGTTTTCCATTAAGTCCTCATATAATCACATGTGACAGTAGGAGTCAGAGACAACACTGATCAGTCTTGTTAGATGAGTTGATACATCTGCTGTAGTAGCCGTTTGTTTGTTGGACATATAGCGGGCAACTTTGCCTTACATGTCCCTTCAAAGTGCATCCCGTTGAGCAGTTGGGAATGAAAACAGATCAGGTTTTGCTCCATCAGGAGTGCAGCGCGGAGCAGAGTAATGAATTCCAGGAGGCTGAGCATGCTAACGAGTTCATTATTGCAGCGCGGTTTAAGAGTAATTACCATTTTGCATCCAAAGCCATTCAAGACCGGGTTGCTCATATCAAATTAAGGAAAGTGTGAATTTGGATAAATATTTGCATAAGCGTGAGTGCACAATGTGGGCTGCGGTGACAGGCAGCTACTGTATGGATCGGTTTGCAGTTTTATTCTTCCCCTCTCTGGTTTAAGTTTGCTGATATCCACATCAATCCAGGACACGCCGAGCATCATGTTCAGCTGTACCTGAAAGGGTTGTCAACTCCAGATCTGTTGAATTCTGTTGATGTGGATTCTGTTGATCACTCAAGGCCGGAAAATGATCTTCTGACACAGTTATTGTAGTGCTTGTCTGCTTGCATGCAGCAAACCTGCCCTCTCCCTGCCTTTTGCTCCGTTCCCTTATTTCTACATGGAATTGAAAATGCTGCGATCCTAATAAGCAGCCATGCATAGAGGCTACTTCAGATAAGAAGCCTCATTTTATGTCTCAGAACATCATTAATTATAAAAAGAACAAGCCCCTCTAGTTGTCAGTGTTGGTACACTTACTCCCTGACTTCCCAGAGTGCATGGTTGTGATAGTGGATGTGCACATGTAGCCACTCAGAGCATCAATACTCTCCAGTGCTTCATTAATTCCTTTTTTTTTGTTGTTGTAGAAGTTGATCAATCAGTTTTTATGAAAAGACTCATCATAGTTCATACCAATGGGAGTAGAGAGATTGATTCATAGTGTGATGAAATTTCTTGTACATCACTAGCTACATTTATTCGGACAAATATTTCATCTGTCTGAGAAGATTGAACAACATGTTTTATGTGGACCTTAGATTAAGTTATCTGATAAGTTGTGTGTTAACATGATTGTAATGCTGTTGACCCATGAAGTGGATGTAAAAGATGATTTATTATTTTTATTTTGAGCCTTTCAGCCATTCAGATGCTCTGTAATCCTTCACTCTTTCAGTTTGTATCTGCCATAGTGCAGTTGTGGCAATTCTTCCCTCCAACTCACCTCTATGTGGTTTAAGCATGTGCAGGAACATCATACACCAGGAAACGATCAGAACGAGCATCTACATGCTTCTCTGTGACCTGCTGGTCCGGTCAGATAAGCTGGTTTATGACTCATTTTCATTCTGACTGGATGTTTGATCAGATCAGAAGTTCCCCACATAAACGCAGCTGTTGGTTTCCGACTAAAGTTGTTTTTGACTCCTATTCAGATCTACAAAATTTGAATTCATTAACATTTCCTTGTACATTTTTTTAACTCAAAAGGTTTCACCAAATTGCTAGTTTGGGATTCATTTCATTTCTTAATTGTTTTTCTAATTCTGCTTCATACCCTCAAACTGCTTCTCCTTTGCCGTTTTTTTGATGTAAGACTTGATAGATCCATCATTAGCTTGTGTTTGGGATAAGGTTTCATTGGTTTCTCTTCTTTGTATGAAGTGAAGTCAGTGCTGTAACCATGATTAAAGTTACACAAGAAAAAGATGTTTAGGCAGCAATGAGCATCACATGTATTCTTTAATAAGTATGGAGTATTTTAACATGAGCTAGTTAGCATTCAGTCGTCCCATCAGACTTAAATATGGGCTGGAAATGATGCATTACCACAATGTTAGCCCCCACCCCGTGGTATTTATCACAGAGGGCCTTTGTTGTCTTGAATAAATAGAGATATTACTGGGAGTCCAGAGTTCAGCCCACACTGCCGGCTAGCCACAGGCACACGCTTAGTCTTCAAGGGAAAAATATCTTCACTTCTTGAGTGTTTGCATTGGAACTCCACAAGTCAGTAGAAATATGACTTTAACTTTTATCTCAATATTCATAAATCTAGAGGGTTTGGAAAACATTCAGAGAGTGGGAGGGGAAAAAAACCACCCAGCAGACAGTGGAGGAAGATTTTCACACAGACTTTAGGATAAAAGGCCTCATTTAAACAAAGAGAATCGAGAATTGAAGTTAGCTGAGCGTACTTTGTTGCTGTTGCCTGGATAAACACAACGGGAACGCTCTTGTAAACTAGCAGGAAGTATACAAATGTATAAATATGATGAAAATCTATGCTGGGTGTGTTCACGTGTGTGCATCAAAAGAACCACCAGGAAGCAAGACTGTAATTTTTTTCCCCCTCGCCGTAATCTAATTTATAACTCAGATGTATTACAGTGATTGTGCTTCAACTTTAAACTGTTTAGATTAGTTAGTAACTCTGTTGAAATTAACATGTGCAACCTGGAATACCTGCGATGCCTCTGCAGGCGTTTGTAAATTCGGCCGAGACTTTCGCTTTGAAGTACAGTGAGCCGCATATGCACTAGTGGGATTTGTAAACTTTACATCACAAAGATTTCCTTTTTTCCCCCTATTTTCCCCTCTCAGAAATGTGAAACTTGGAAAGAAATAATAATCTGGCGGATTTCTGGAGGGTGAATATTTAGTTGCTAGGCAACGGTTTTTGGCATTCGACAGGAGTCCTCAAGAAAAGATGGTGAAAGAGAGACAACTGGGCTTCTATGTGTGTGTGCGTGCATATATGCGTGTTGTGAAACATGGAGGGGAGCGAGGGATTGAAAACTGCTTCTACGGACAATTCTGTAAATTCCCCCGGCCTGAAGTGGCCGTGTTGTTTGGAAAAATGGGCCCACATGCTGAACCGCTGATTACCTAAGCAAGGTCATTTGATCAGCATGGCTCACCATTACAGCAGCTACTTAAGAGGCCTCACAGCTCCACAACCCCAAACCCGTTCATAGCAATTACCTTTGCTTGTTAGAGCAACATCAGCGTTTAACTCTTCTGAATGGTAAAATATTGGATTTTTTTTTTCTTTTTTTGATCTTTAGCACAACTTCCTCACAAACTATCCATGTTCTCCCAGCAATTGTGCTGTGTCTTTGTTCTCTCACCCTTTTTGACACATTGTAGCCATTACCTTGCTCAGCCCTCTGGCTATCAGAAGTCCATGACACTGATGCAAGATTTTCTTAACATGATTCCCTATCCGAGTCCATTTTCTTCTTCAGATTGGGAGTTCGGATATTTATAATCTCGGGACACCGGCTAATGGTATTTGCGGAGGAAAATCAGTTTAGCTCTTGTTTTTCGTAATGGCTTTCACTGCATGGCATCGCCCGCAGCCCTGTCTTGAACGGTGGACGGATGGCTCTAATTTTGGCTAATGGGTGACTCAACTGTCATCATCATGTGTCCCTCAGTGGACTGCAGATGGTCGGAGAGCCATGGCTGCATGAAAAGCCATCGTTACACACACACACACACACACACATCGAGCCCGCTCCGGCTGCCGTCGAGCCCCCGTTCGCCGGGAGGAGGGGCGGTGAAAACGAGACGTGCTCAGTTATAGGTGAACAGAAGAGGAAGAGGTTAATCAGTGGCCAAGCTAATCGAGTCATTTGTCATCAGATTAGATTAAAGCATTGAACCTTCCCGCAGGCAGTCACAGGGAGATAGCTGCGGCTCTGCGAGTTTCACATAGCTGTGAAATGATGCTGTATGCTAAGTAACTGCTTGATCTCAACTTATCTGCACGTGCTTCGAGATAGAAATAAGGCGAGTGAATCACAGTGGCAGCTGGAACGCTCGGCAGTGGCAAGTTTATCAGGTGTGATGCGGGGTGTGTACTGGGGGGATGATAGTGGGGTGTGTGTGTGTGTGTGTGTAGGCTTCCAGCAGCATGCTGGTTCCCAGAGGGGAGTGTGACTGAGGCCAGGCAGGAGTGCTGCAGTGCCTAGTTTACATTCCATAGAGTCGGCTGAGCCTCACCAACCTCTGCTTTGCTAGCACGTGTGTGCGCTCTCACTCGCTCACACACACATAAATATGCTGATGTATTTGCAGGTCCTCGGGAAAATATGGCTTTACTCTTCCTCCGTGGCATCCTTGAATAAAATTCCTGCACTTTCCACAAGCCTTCATCCCATTTTCTCTAACATCTACAATGTAGGCTGATAAACCTCATCCCCATAACCTTACCCCCCCCGCCCCTTCCATTCCTAGGTAACCTTGGCAACAGCGTCACTTCATTTCACTGTGATGGAGTGTGGAGGAGGAAGGGAAGGTGCTGGGAAGTTGGAACATGGAGGAGCCGTTCCCAGGGGGAAGAGGAAGATGGTTTACAAGTGTATTGGCCATCATAGAATTGCCAAAAACACAACCCCGAGGGATCTCTTACTCAGGGTCAGAAGTCTGGTCTCTGGGTAGCGGCGCTGCTGACGCCGCTGTCAAATTAGCTTGAGTTCGCATGCAGAGAAATGCGACTGTGCCGGCCATTTTTCAGGAAGATTAATGTCGTAGCGCGACTCCTGTTGCGCGTGTCGACGTTTCAGTTGACAGTCGTACAGGCGAATGAGAATATTATTGACAGGTAGAATTTATAATGGCCATGTTGCAAGAGAAAACACTTAAAGTCGACCTTGCATGATCATTTCCATTCGTTTATTTCTTAATATTGGGTACCTCCAGATTAGCTTTACACCCATCATGACTCCAAACATGTTATAATCACTGCAGGAAGAGGTTGACTGTCTTCTTCTTTCTGTCTTCTGACAGTACTAAAGCAAAAGGCAAAAGGCTGATGATGACCAATACACTGCTGCAGCGGCTTTTTCCCTGCGAGCATCCTCTCATGGCCTGTATAGGGACATGCAATCGCATGGAAAATTTAACCAATGAGATAAAAGGAAATTTGGGAGCGACGACAGGGTGGTTTCAGGATAAATGAAGATCCTTTTTTTATATATAAAAATACTAAAATGGGCCTTTTTTTCTAAGCTTTAGGTGAGTTTTAAGGTGAAGGCACACGTTTCTAAGGTGGTTGCAAGTTTAGAAAAAGTAAGATGGCCCTGTGCATAGGGGAAAGATAAGCACAACAATGTGTCAAGTGTGTTGAAACATATTGTTGTTGAGGTAGTTAATATCCACAGATGAAATAGTTTAGATTAAAATGATTCATTTAATAAAGTCTGACAAAGACCATGATGACAGCTTAGCAGTTCTACTTCGCTAACTGTATCTGCGTTGTGGTACTTCACAGATCTCGTGTAACACTGCAGCAATGAAGCTGAGAACAATCAAGCACCTGCATTACATAGAGATAACATTAAAGAAAACCTTGGCAGATATTTCCCACCAGACCTTGTTAAAGCACCTAATACAATATATATGGATGTTAAAAACACATTTAAACAAACCAAACTGAATGCATTTCTAGTGCAGGAAATTGCCATTTTTAATAAAAGTTTCAAAATTCTGGTTGCTGTAAAAAAACAAACAAAAACATGGCCTGTAAACTACAACGATCATAATACTTGGCTCACTGCATCAACCATATAGCGACCTGATGCCGTCCTGTTTGTCCTCTGATTGGTTAATATGACCTTGTACAGCATTAACACAAAGTTCAGGCTGAGAAATCATAACACACCTCTCCTACGCAGTCAAATAAGAAATCATGATGTTCCCTCATGAAAGCAGCATATGTTACGGACTGTTGCACAATCATGGGTTATTTCCTTTACTTCCTGTTTGGAGTGAGACACAACTTTACCGTTGGAACTGCTTTCAGTGTAGTGGCAGTGTGTGAACATGGAGACATGAATGGCTGTGCACTGTATTTGCTTCACGCTAATTTACAGGACTGTTATGCTTCCAAGTATGACCACATCAACTTTTTTAGTTTATACTAGAGTGTGAGGCTTTTGGGCTTCATCATAGGCCAGACATTATTAAACAACTGACAATCCTGATCCCTCCGTTGCTCAAGATAAGTGTAAATGTTATGGAGAACTTTACACACTTGCATATGCTGCAAGTTTATCCACTGTGTGTGTGTCTGTTTAGCATAATGTGTTGTTTATATTTCGGGCTGTGTGAGTCCCTGTATTTCCCCCTTCTTCGCTTTTACCTTCACCTCCCCATCACCACCAAAGATGACGTTAAGGAAGCGTGTAAACATATTTAGCTGAAGCCATGTGACAATGACACAGAACACACACACGCACACACTCTCCAGCATCAGATAATTCAAAGCAGTGGCATGTGACAGGTCGTGTACATAATGTTCCTTCCTCTCTACCCCTGCTGTCCCGCTGTGTATAGTTGAAAGGACCTGTAACCCAGCGTGCACAACTCTCCCCCCCCCCCCCAGGAGACAGCCTATAATGAGAAAGCCCCATTATGTGTCCAGCAGGAGCCTGAGTCGCCGTGCTGCTGCTGCTACCACAGTTACCCGTGAGGTCTTTCTCTTTGTTAGTTAAGGGGAAGAACATCCGCAGACGTCCCTCAATCTCTGCTTGTTAGCCAGCAGTAATGACTAGGCTGTGGGGAGCCAGGCAACCAGGCCAAGACGCTGGCAGCACGTTCCCCTCTGCTGGCCTTCAGCTCGCCGACAGGAAGGGGAACAGAAGCAGACACCATGGACGACACACGGGGAAGATCAGATCCAACAGACTGAGGACGAAAGAAGGGATTGCAGAGGAGGGGGAGAGTTTTTTGGTTTTTTTTGACGGAGAACAGGGACAAGCACACGGAGCGCAGCTAGTTCGCTGTTCAGGCCTGGCGTCGTATCAGGGCTAGCTGAGCGGAGCTAAGATCAATGCGTAATTAGCACAGAGAGAAGCCTTTTAGATTTATGGGTTTTTTACTCTGGGATCAAGTATTTGGAAGGATATAATCATAATTTCTAAGGCGAGTTGGTGTTTGAATCCCAGAACGTTGTAGCTGAGGATTGTCCAACATGATCAACTCGGAATCACTTTTATCTCGACTCGCAAAGCAAAATAAAAACAAACGCCGCCTGTGGCATTTAACATGAAAGCAATTTAAAAATGCATTTCAGAGCTTTGTTTTCTGCTTAGTAGGGTCCTTTTGGGGGATTTATCATATCTGCTTATTGCATTCATGTTTTAAGTGACTAGATCAATCATTCGGAGGCCAACACCTGAGTCGTCTGCATTACGAGTCACCATACAACAACAACAACAACATGGAAACAAGCGCTTCTCATTGTGCCCACGGAGTGATTACTGGCAAAAGCAATGGGAATAATTCATGTGCCGATAAATATTTAGACAGAAAATGTATTTTACTGCACTCAAAGAGCCCATAAACAATGATCAGTTTGAGGAGCAGAATCTGATTCAGAGGCAGTGGATGCTGCGTGATGATAGGCTCAGCTTGGTTAGTATCAATAGGTTAAATGACAAAGTAGGTAAAAGACTTTAAGGAATACTTCACCCTCAGCGTGATGTTCCTTCATGTTCTACTCACCCTCATGCTGATTAACACTCTGAACACTTTTTTAAAAATTCATCATGCTGCCGGAGATTTGGGGACGTTTTTGTTCTGCATACATTCCGTTACAGTTATGTTGACCGGCGCCCGTTCAAAAAAGTCCACAAAAACTTGGCAATATTCCTCCATACTGCTCGTCCAGTATAATTCAAGTGTTCTGAGTGGGTAGTGTCCATTATTTACTCAAAATTACATCAGTTTTAATCAGCATGAGGGTGAGTAGGAAATTAAGGCACATCATTCTGAGGATGAAGTATCCCTTTAAGACAGGCACAGAAATGTTCAATTATATCAATATTTTAGGTTCATTCTAGTTCCTTGCCTCGATCGGGTTCGGTGTATTGCAGATCTTATGAAACACTGCATGTAGACACAAACGGCATCTGCAGCGGTGGCAAGCAGGCACTCCCTAAGTGCCTCGTTTTCCTGCCAAGTCCGCCCATGTTCCCTCTCTCCCCTGCTCAGGCCATCATCCCTTCATCCCCCTTCCTCGCTGTTGCTGCTGATTCTGCTTCTGCCAGGGCCTCTGGGAAGAGCCATCTTTCATGCTGACTTGTTGACTTAGCACGGGCTCGGCCAGAGCCGCACTGTGGATTCACTTGAATGGATCTGAGCAGAGCATACTGCAGTTCTGAAACATAATTGCCTGTACAGTATCGATCATGTTTGCCATCTAACCTGGGTGCTCAGGAATAACCTCATAATACACAAAATATATGATTCCAGCAGGCTCTGCGGCAAGAAAGGGATTCTTTTTCTTTTCACTCTTTAGTGGGAACTTTGGTGAATTGTAAGATTACGAATTCCTCTTGACTTTGCATTTGAAGTTGAGCTCCTTCTGCTGGCCATATCAGAGGTCGGTATGGCAGAGTGAAGGGAAGGGAGCGGGAGTCTGCATGAGAGTGAAATGGGAGAGCTCCATTATAAATAGATGTCATCAATCAGGGGGAAATGTCCTTCGCTTGGCATGCGTCAGTCCTGCAGGGAGGAATGCATATTCAGTCTCGAACAATAAGTGTCAGTCACACCGCTTTCATCAGACACATGACAGCTGTACGCTTTGACTGCTTATGCACTCGGAGAGTAGTAGCTGCGAGGAAATGGGGGTAGCGAAAGCCCAAATGGTGCACGAGGAAGCTAAATAAGCAACACCTAGTAGCTTCCCTGGAGGAAGATTGATGGACGTGTTGTTTAGATGACAGTCAACAGTGATGTGTGAGACAGATGACACAATACACATGTAACACAACATGTACGCAGCGTCTCTGTGATGATGCGCGTACCGGTCGACCCATGGCTGCCTAGAGTATCACGACGGAGCGCGGTCCGGGGGCCCGCCCCCCCCCGGCCCGGG
>JAVQJG010161709.1:0-10180 GCA_036024015.1 Craterocephalus amniculus
ATCTCTCTCTCTCTATATATATATATATATATATATATATAGAGAGAGAGAGATGTATAGATACTGTATGTGCCCTTCCTTTCTGACCTCCACTTGTCCTTCATTTCTCAGCTCTTCAGCACAAGCAACAGTGCCAAGTGCCAGACTAAGCTAGACAATATGTTGCTGACCACCAATGCAGAACAGAGCATGATTAAAATGTTAAATCTAATAGAAGAGCATTCTTTACTGAAAGAAAACACAATTAAAGACAGTTTTATTAGAGCAAGTTATACTTATCTCCATTCTGTAGTTTCAATATTTGCAACTTTTTTTTCACTTTGATGTGAAAGTTACCATGTATTTTACTACGTATTTTCCCATTTCAGTCATGTGTAACACAAAGTCAAGCATCATTAAGGTGTGCAGGAGGTGTTTCCGCCCATGCAGCGTCAGTACAGTTCACAAATAATTCATGAGGAAATTGCTTTGTCAACACACTTGGTTTACTGGTTAAGGTGACAGTGTCATCAGGGAGAACCCTGGCTGCCGCAAGGGAGGAGGGATGGATGATGGATTTAGGGCTGCATGGAAGGACAGAGGGAGGGGCGTTGATCCTGCTAGTACCCTGATACTCCTCCAGAGAGAAGTGACACTGCGGCAGCTGCAGTCAACGTCATCCAGGAGTTCATATCTCATCCATTTCCCCACTTTTACTGACGCAAATCGTTTTTTAGGGGAAGTGGGTCGATGATTTACTCTCTCGTGTAGTCTATGATCACCTCTCTCACTATTTATCGTCCCATCTCCCTGCCAGTGGCAAATTCTGCTATGAAGTATTTAAATGACAGGTCATGCCTCAACTAACTGCGTTGTCAGTAACATGTCCTAAACATAGAATCTAACAAAAAAAGGCTCCTCTGTGCGCAGGATGTGGAGTCAGCATACTGAGCGCATTCACATACCTGACAAGTGCACAAACCTTCCCGTACGCATGCCTTGAGCACAAACTTAAAATTTAAATTTATGGATGCACATGTGCATAATGTTCCCATGGGAACCTCATAATGTGGTAAAGGTGTGCGGTGATGTATGGGAAAGCACAGACTGTGAAGTCTTTAAACAGTTTTCTTTGACCTTGAAGCCGTTTGCCCGCGCCTGCCTGCAGTGGTCCTGCTCACCACCGCAATGTTAGAGGGGACCAGCAGACAGCCAGCTGCTGGCTGCAGCAGGATGACGGGAGATGATGAAATGATATCTAGCCTTAAGCAATTTGCACTCCATCAGGTAACACAATATTCAAACCATGCTGGCAACTTGGCCGTCATTCTGAGAAAGTACAAGATTAACTTTGATTAAGGTTTTCCCTCCTAAAGAGAATTCAGAAGCACTAAAAGGGGAAGGATGGAAACTTTTAAGTTATTAAAATGTATTTAGAAAAACTTCCCATTCGAAAGCATGAAAATACTGAAGTTATAAAAAACTCAAAACCAACAAAAAAATTATTTAGGATTGTTTTTTGTTTTTTTATTAACCCTCTACAAACTGACAAATGATCCATTTCATTTGAATGTATTCAAACCTACATCATCACAGGGATTATTGGGATAAGTGGAACTCTAGATTTACACTAGTGTTACGGCAGCAGAACCATTACAAAAGGAAGGAAGACAACAGATTTTTGTGAAAATTTTGAAAACTACTGTGACCATTTCAAAGAATGCTGCTGGCAGATGACATATCAATTCATGCCAGTATGTGTTACACTGTAAACTGGAAAAAAAGATGAAATCCCCAGGAAAACAGACGCTGCTGCAGGGACTGAGACATTTGACAAACACTGTAACAGGGGAAGAGTACAAGATAATCCCAAGGTGAGGGTGGATTGGATGATCCTTCCTGTGAATGCTTAGTCTGCAAGAAAGGGGGAAAAGAGAACCCGCACTCCCTTCCCCTCATCAAACCGCGATTGGCTCCTGCACAGTAAATCTCCTATCACAGAGCTTACCTTTAACGTCCATGTGCCGGTGGAGGAGGGAGCAGCGAGAACAAAGCCAGGTGACCCCCACATTCAAAACACAGTCAGTCGCCTGTGCGTGTTTGTGTTTGTGTGTGAGCACCTGTGTAAGTTTGTGAGTCTGTGTGGGTACCTTTGGCTTCTCTGGTTTCGCACACAGTGTTGAATTACCCAGTGGGTGCTTTAATAGAGCTAGAGACACTCTTGATTGGGAGTTTGGAAGCGGGAGAGTGAAGGGAGTGAGGGGGGACAGAGCGGAGCCGGCAGGCAGGACAGAGAGGGCAAAAAAACTTCAGCAGAGCCGGGAACGCGGGTGAGTGCTGCACACATCTGGAGTCTTCTTAAGAGAATAATTTGCATAGATGTTGGCTCAATTGGATGCATAGGTCTGATAAAGGAGGTTCTGTCAGTGTAATTTTCAATGTCAAGTCAGTAGCAAAGAAGAGAGGTTAAATCATTTCATCTTAAAAATTTTAGGAATGAAAAAGTTACTTTGAATAGCAGTTAAAACTGAGTGAGGATGTCTAAGTTTACTTTTCAGTCTTCTGTGGCTTCCTTTGTTGTCTCTTTTGAACTCAGTAACCCATCTTTGCTGCCATGGCACCATCAATACACATATCTTTTGCATAGGCCCTTTTTTTTGATTTCCTTACGTAAGACTCAGTTATGCATCCTGGACTGTTACGTTATCTGCCGCACTGCAAGTGGAAACAGAGTCACACAAGTCTCTGAATCTTTCAGGGCCCTCGGTGTCAAGTGGGTTGCAGCCAAATAGTGTGTATCAGGATTTGATTACCTGTTCAGACCAGACAGAAAGAATAATAAACAGCTACTCTGGCATAAAGTAAATATGAAGCAGGTAGACGTAACTCGAGGCATATTTGGGATGGATGAAGTAGCTTGCCATTATAAAAATACAATCAAACATAAAAACATTTTTTTAGTCAGTGGTTATTATGTTTTTACCCATAAGTAAATTTATGTTTGCAGCACATGATCAGCAATATGCCATTCGTCCTGCATGTAAGCACTCCCGCAGCCAATTTTGCAGAGTTTCTGTTTTCGTTCAGGTCATTGGAGAGAAATTGGAGGGAAAAAAAATAAATGTACATGCAGAGTATCAGATGGCAGAGTTGCTGCTGATGCAAACAGAAGCTGACTGAAAATATTGCCATCCAACAAAACTAGATTGCAGCTCTTGACAAAATTTCACACACCATTCCTTTTCCCTGACCTCTATTTTACAGATTACTCAGATGACCGAATGTAATAGTAGCGAACAGCAGGCTGAATGGTAACCAGGGGAAGGGAAGACCCGGCGGGATCTGCAGCGCGGCACGGCTCGAGGTGTCTCCTCTATCTCCTGACCCGGGCTGAAGATCACAGCTGCGGCTAGCGACAAGGCAGCAATGGAGGTGCCACTTGTAAATTTTGAAAACATGGATGATGTTGGCATTAATCTGGGCGACCCCAGCGACTCTGGGTATCCTACCTCACCCACCTCCGAGGCACCGGATCAGAACCTCCTGACCCACCGCCTGACTTCTCCTCAGCAGTCGCCACGTAGAGGACGACGTGGGCATCACTCTGGTCAAGATGGGCTGTCACCTTCCACCCCTCCGACTCTGACCTCTAAAGCAAACACCCGCAGCAGCAGCTTGATCTCCAATCTAAAGCTCCTGATCAACAGTGAGTCTCCAACTGACAGCGTCTTCAGTAAAGTGCTGAAGGATTACTATGAAAATGAAGATTTGTTTGCAAAGCACTGTGTAGATGAGAAAGATGAGAAAATTGTGATCAATGTTTCTGGCTTGATGTTTGAAACACAGCTCAGCACCCTGAGTAAGTTTCCAGAGACACTGCTGGGTGACCCTATGAAGAGGATAAGTTACTTTGACCCAATGAAAAACGAATATTTTTTTGACAGGAACCGCCCATCTTTCGACGGGATTCTCTATTACTATCAGTCAGGGGGGAGAATCCGCAGACCGGCCACTGTTCCTTTAGACGTTTTTGCGAATGAAATAGTTTTCTACGAGCTGGGTAATGACGCCATGGAGCAGTTCCGTGAAGACGAAGGGTTTATCAGAGAACCCGAAGTCCTTTTGCCCACCAACGAACTGCGGCGACAATTCTGGCTCCTGTTTGAATACCCAGAGAGCTCCAGCGCGGCCAGATTGGTCGCTCTGGTCTCTGTGTTTGTCATCGTCATCTCCATCTTCATCTTCTGTCTGGAGACTCTGCCAGAGTTCAGAGTGCCAGAGGACAGTGACTTTCCTCCGGGTTTCATCTCAATGCTGAATGGCACGCAAAACAACTCCCCTCATCCCGCCACTAAAGATATAAAGGCATATTTAACTGACCCCTTTTTTATTGTGGAGACTATTTGCATCGTTTGGTTCTGCTTTGAAGTTGGCGTCCGTTTTGTGGTGTGCCCTAGCAAAAGTGATTTCTTCAATAACATCATGAATATCATTGACATAGTGTCTATAATTCCCTATTTTGTGACTCTGGGAACCGAGCTGGCGACAACGCCTGATGAAGATATGAACTCAGGTCAGAACATGTCCTTAGCAATCCTGAGGATCATCCGACTTGTGAGAGTCTTCAGGATTTTTAAGCTCTCTCGACACTCCAAAGGTCTTCAGATATTGGGTCAGACACTGAAAGCCAGCATGAGGGAACTGGGGCTGCTGATCTTCTTCCTCTTCATAGGAGTCATTCTTTTCTCAAGTGCCATCTACTTTGCAGAAGTGGATGAGCCCCAGACGCAGTTCGTTAGTATCCCCGATGGCTTCTGGTGGGCTGTCGTGACAATGACCACCGTTGGCTACGGAGACATGTGTCCTATCACCATGGGAGGCAAAATGGTCGGCACTCTCTGTGCCATTGCTGGTGTCCTGACCATTGCCTTGCCCGTCCCTGTCATTGTCTCCAACTTTAACTATTTCTACCACCGTGAGACTGAGCAGCAGGAGAAACAGGTGATGGACGCAGCAGCGGAGGCGGCTCAGAAAATGTCGGCCGCAAACAAGTACGGAAGCACGCTTTCATTGAACAAAAGTAACGGTACCTGGCAAAATGACAAAAATGGCATGCACTGATGAGAGAAAGGAACGATTCACTCCTGACAAATTTAACATATCTGTTACTGAGACTCACTCAGTTTATCTTTGTCACTATTTTTTATTTCAATTATGGCAGCACATGAGCAGATAATTACAGTATTAAGAGACACTGTGTGGTGAGACAGCCTTTTCACAAGTTGTCGGTCTGCATGTAAACGTGTCAAAGTGCAATTAACACAACAACTACTATGTCGGTTATCCTCGATGAAAAAAAAGGGAAAATGCAATTTCTGTAGATATTTTACCTTGAAAACTGTAGATGTCTGACTGGTGAGGTAGTGTACATATGGTCTTTATCAGCTGAAAGGGTTTTTGTCCCACAGCGGAAAATAAAATGGAAAAAGTTAGACGATTATTGCACATCGGGTGTGCAGGAAGAGCTCGTATTACATCACAGCTCCATGTTAGACTAAACTTCATCGTATTCAGCAAACTCCAGACATGCTTTGGCATGGTGTTCAAGGGCGGGTGAGTGTGTGCACTGTAAGGTAAGAGGACATCAGCGCACACATTGTCTCATCAGCAAATCCATAGCCGCAAATGCTCGGCTAGAAGCACCCTCTTGGTGATACAGTGTAACAATATCTGTGTGATAAATAGCTGGCACAGTCGCATGTTGGCTATTATTCCTGTAGATAGGCTGCAAAGTATAAATCAAGCCTGCTAAAGTTAACTATAGTGTACATGCAATAGTTGGATTTTTGTCATTAGCTTCTTATCATTTGGGATTCATCTGTAAATTTTGCTGATTAAGATGTACAGTGGGTCATTTTTTTCTAGTTTATTATGAAATTAATTCATCCTTTGAAAATCATATCAATTCATTGCACTGAAAGCTTTTTTCCACATATCTCTTAAGCACTTTGGGAGCTTTATACCACTAATTTTTGGCAGGGAAACCATGTTTGTTAGGGTGTACAGGAAAAGAAGATAGAATATATATTTGTGATCAGACTAAATAGGAAGGGACATATTTGAACATTTCTCCATTTGCCTTTGCTCCATTGTTTATTGCATGGCAGAGTGATCTGAAATGAGGTAAACTCTTGTTATCCGTAACTGAAAGTTTGTCATATATACTGATGCTGAATGTATTACATTATTTTGACCATATAATAAAAATCCATTATATTCCACATAATAGAAAGAGCCAATAAGTTACCTGGGTTTGCTAAATGAAGACAAATGATAACATATAATGCACATATCATGACTATGAATCGGTACTATTTTATGCATGCCACATTTCAACCTTGAAAATGTACTGTATGTGAGTGTATTATCCATATGAATATGGCTTGTATTGAGATACCAGTGGATGTAGTTGTAACTCAATAAATGCCTTTTATAATAATCTTACAATATGCAATATGTGGGCATTAAAGAGGAATGTTGTATATCCAATGAAAAAGCAATACTTGTATTTAAACTGAAATGTCAGGTGACATGACTTGGTCACTTCAGTAATCAGCACTTTATTATATTATGAAGCACTTAATATGTGAAGACTGTTACTGTATGTGTCAACTTTGTACAGTACACAGTGTCATAATTTGCAACTGTATGTTTTATTTATCCTGCAAAGAGTGCCTTTCATTAAACACGTATCCTGTGTAAAGTTTCCTTCAATTTCATGATGAAATTCCTGAGATGAAATGTGCCCCCAGCTGAGCTGAGTGGAGGGTCTTAACTTTCTCTTTTCTCCCTGTGTTTAATTCTGATAGTGATGAATGGAGGTGTAAATGTCAGTGTTTGCCTTTCGGGCTGAAAACTCATGAACACATGATGTTGGCTGATAATCACGCCTCCTCGCTGCTGGTTCTCAACACTGATACCATGGTGAAAAAATAGATCCGTCCGGTGACACCTGTCACATCATGAGAGGGAAATTGCGACAAGTTGTCTAGTTTTATCAGCGTTAATTAAATTTGTCTATTTGTGATGTTGGGGTGTAGCTTGAGGAGCAGATGTTTGTCCCTTTGTTCACACTAAGCAGCCTTTCAACAAATGAAGCCTTTTAGCTAATGAAGAAACGAGAGGAACATAGTCTGGCCAACATAGCAAAGATATAAATTCATGCAGATGGAAAACGGACAGAATGCAGGGTTTTGATGCTGCCAGTGAAATTTATTAAAACCTGCCTTGTACTAGCCAAATGGTAAAACCCCTCACTCAGCGGGGAAATCTAAGCACCGTGTGCTTGACGATACCTTTGACTGGGATCACTTCAGAAGCAAAAGCTCCAAATTAAATATGCAAACACAAATGCATTATTTATAAGATTATCCATCTTGGCCTTCAAGGCTGGGAACTGGCTTTTCAGATGCTTCTGTCCCATACAGCTACATTAACAGCGTCATCACTTAGTAAATTTAAGCAATTTCTTTATGTTTTGCTTATGATTTCAGATCCGGGCTGACTTCTGACACATTGAGACAAAGTTGCCGTCTTTTAATGACTGAAGCGTATTGATTCCAGCCATCTGTTGGTGTAGTAGCTAGTTAACGCTCTGGTCGGCAGGCCGCCCTGCTGATCACTGATCCTACAGTGATACCCCAAAGACGATCTCTGATAGCATTTTGGCAATTAACAGGCAGGTGGCTTGAGCAAGGTCAAAGCCAAAGTGAGTCTGTCATTTATAATTCATGAGGTGTTCCATGAAGAGATCGCATCCAGCCTGCCTTTTATTTTCCTCTCTTTTTTTCTTAATCAAGATTCATCCAAAGAAATCCATTCAGAGACCAGCAGATGGCCCAGTCACTGTGACTCTACAGACTTTTCTGCAACCCTTAATGGAACTAAAAATAACCACATGGCAAGTCTATGTCCCTTTTCAAGCTGTTGACAAGTTGCATCCTACTGCTCTAAGGGAAACAATGGATAAGTCTAACATGAGAGCTCAGACACTGAGCCTCATATCAGCAGATTGGGTTACTCCATTGTCAGTAGACACGTTCGGCCATTTTCAGAGCTGCAAAGACAGCAGAGCGTGTACTGTAGTCTATGCCCTCCGGAGGGTGAAGTCACCTGGAACTCAGTGGCTTGTGTTTTGAATTAGTCTCTTAAAAATATCCAGTTTCTTCCAATCTCTGCAAGATTTCTGGATGTAGGACAGGTCGTACAGCAGCCACCAGGCTGGATGACCTTGCTGTAACATTTTTGATTCAAGCGTGAACACGATGCTGCTCTGTAGCACAGTAGGTGTAATACTGACTGGCAAAGCAATAGCAGGTTTAATATTGATTAAAGCTCAGCTGAGCTCACTTTCAGTATTACTTGAGACTAAGATTCCATGCGTTGACTTTGCTGACCAAGAAGGTTCAGACACAGGTTTTGCATTACTTTTATAGCCACTTTATTGACTCAGGGTCTGGTATGATTAAATAGAAAAACAAAGTTCAAACTTGACCAACACAGACAAGATGTTCACTCAGCATTAGGGCATAGCAGATGAACAGGTGGGCACACTTTTGAGTCGGGTTGATTTTGTTGTGTCACACATGTTCCCACCTAACCCTAACCTGGCAGAGGCCATCGCCAGAAAGGAATTTTATCTCAAGACAAAGTTGACATGCTTGCAACAGCATTGCATGTATACTTAAATCAAATTCTTGCTCATGATCTGAACAAGAAGCCTCCCTATATGTTAAACTTTAGGACGGGCATTTTTCCTTTTGATATGATTGTATTAGTTGATGTTACTTTTTCATTAATGTCAATTTTTCTACCAGTATTATTTGACTCGTATTGGAAAATCAGTATGCATTAATATATTCTCTGCAAGGGCAATATGAAATATAAACAAATGTCATGATTATAGATGCATGAAAGAAATAGTTGATCATGATAATGGAATAAATGATCAAATTAGAAAAAAAAATCGAGGTTAAATTAATATTTTCAAATTGAAAAAATTTAAATTCATTACATTTCTTAAACTGAAATAACAGTGTCCAAGAACCTGCATTAAACCTATAAAATATTGAAATACATTATCATTGCTAACACTTGCAATATCAACCTCATGATATCAGATAGGCCCGATCATGTGACAGAGCACATACAGAAATGCTTCCGTGATGGTTTTCTGCAGCATGGTTTTTATTAGCACAGTGGTATTGCAAGTGTAAAATCAAATATTTTGACTGGCAAACATTGAATTATTGATACATTCATCTTTGAACTTGCATTCACCAAAATTCTCAGGTTTCCCTGTCTATATTCTAAAGGCGCTAGAAACCTTTTTTCAGTTCTCAGTCATTTTGAGAGATACAACTTAAATTATATGTGTAAAAAATGAAAAATTTCGATTGGAATATCAATCACATAACATTTTCCCCTCATTCACTGGAAAAGAGAAAACAAGTGTCGTTGGAGTGTTTTGTACATACAGTGCTGTAAAACTTTGCCTTGACATCTTTTTTTCTGTCTAGGCCCATATATCCTCACATTAAAGGAGAACTTCGGTATTTTTCAACCTGTACCTATGTTGTAGCATTCAATATGATCATTTACTCACCCAGACAGTTGTGGCGCAACTCGAACTCCATCAGAAAATATTTATGTGAACACGCGATCAGCATAAATCCATATAATGGGAGCGATTGGGCAATCGTTGCTTCCTCACTAAATAAGGCAGTATCTGCCACAAAATGTCTTAGTTTTACCAATGTGTTGTTAGCAAATGCTAGTCGGATCCCTCCATGTCATGGTCCGTGTTTGTGTATTTACAAGTTGTAAAATTAGATTGTAGCCGACCGTTTGGCAGTACGAAGGGAATTTGCCCTTTTTCCATGGCGCATGGCAGTGACGTAATCGCTGTTGCAGGCAGGTTACAGGCCAACAAAAAGGCTTGAAAGGACCCCGGAATAACAACAACAAAGGAAGTACATTCTGCATCCAGGTCACGGAGGGATCCGACTAGCATTTGCTAACAACACATCGGTAAAACCAAGGTGTTTTGTGGCAGATAATGCCTTATTTAGTGGGCGAGCAACGATTGCCCGATCGCTCCCGTTATATGGATTTATGCTGATCGCGTGTTCACATAAATATT
>JAVQJG010161710.1:0-16860 GCA_036024015.1 Craterocephalus amniculus
GACGCTGCCGAGTATAAACCAGCTTTACAGTCAGTCAGCACGTTGCACTGAGATCTGTTTGGTCCAATGCAGTTAATCACCACTGGATTCCACCCGTGTTATAAAGATCATCACCTGGATGTGTGAATAAAGCAGCGAGCACAAGAAATGCCCGCAATGGAGGTGAAGTAACCAGCTTGGAGATGCCTGGCCTGTGTCTCACCTCACCCCACAGCCACTATTTTAGAAAAAACATCATCTCTGACAATTCAGGCTAATCTTCAACTAGCATCACTCACATGTTTTTAGATGTTGGAAGTTCATCAACATGTGTGACCTTTTTTCATGCAAAAAAACCCTTTTTTGTCAAAAAGACATACTTAACACAGAAAAAGCACAAACTTCTCCTTCCTGGCAAGGGCTAAATGAGACTGGCTTGAAAACATAATGGTCACATGACCACAAATGTGTCCCTTTACTGAGATATAGGGGGTGTCTCACATTACCCAATGTCTCACATCACCCCGCTCTCCCTACTGTACACACACTCGTATGGATACATCCACTTGTTTACTAAATGCATTTTTCTTCACTCTTGATCAGAAATACATCTCTCAGTTCTACACTGAGGATCAGACGATGAGCCCCTCAAATCTTGGTATTAATGAAGACTCCTTCAGCACATCCCTAAGGAGCATGCAGGCCTTTTTTGGCCTGGAGGTAAAAACAGTGAACACAATATTTAAATTTTTGTAAGTACTAATTAATACTAGTAATCTCTGTGAAAACATCTCACCAGGTGACAGGAGTTTTGGATAATAAAACCTTGGAAGTGATGAGGACTCCCAGGTGTGGTGTGGCAGATGTTAGTAAATATGAACACTTCCCCAGCAAGCCCAAATGGGAGAAAAACTTGATTACATACAGGTATCTTGGCTGTCGGTACAATCACATCATTGCTTTTTAGATCATAGAATGTAAAAACGAATGGGTGTAACAAGCTGGTAATGACTTAAACAGGATCACTCAGTACACCCCAGATCTGACACAGGCTGAAGTGGATGCAACAATCGCTCAGGCCTTCAAGCTCTTCAGCGACGTCATCCCGTTGGATTTCAAACAGATCTACCAGGGTACCGCAGACATCATGATCCTCTTCCAGAGCAGATGTGAGTCTTGATGGAAGACTTTTTTCTTAAGATAACTTTAGCTGCATTTCTATTTCAGTTTTGTGCGAAATAAAAGCAATATTTCAAAATTTCTGACAGTAGTTCTGACTACAATTGCAATAGTATGCCTCCCCCCAATGCCACATATGTTGAATTGGAAATGCAGAAAATGCATTTCTTTTAGTCTTTTGCAAAATATTTCTGTATTGATGCGTCTGAAAAACCACCTGAGAGCGTAAAAACTTTTTGCAGAGTTTTGAGAGGCTTTTCGAAATGTAGGCCTTTCTATTACAGGATTTTTATTGCCATACTTCGGTTTTGTGCAATTCTAGTGGTAATGTAAATGCAGCTTATAAAACCATTAAATTAAATTTTTATCACAGTTTTTTTTAATGTAAATTGTGATCCAAATACAGACGCTTATCTCTGAAAAATGATTTGTCCTGTTGTAGCTCATGGAGACAGTGAACCTTTTGATGGGCCTGGAAAAACATTGGCTCATGCCTACAGACCTGGACCGGATACAGGAGGAGATGCACACTTTGATGAAGATGAAACCTGGACTTTAAGTCATATAAGTAAAAATATAGACAACCATTTTATTTTAGTAAAGTAGCCAAACTATCCATGGCTGAAAAATGTAAAATCTGTTAATAACTTCGTGTTAATAACTTAACACTTTGCTGCTATGGTCGCTTTCAGATATTAATCTGCTGCTGGTGGCTGCCCATGAGTTCGGCCATTCTCTGGGCCTGGATCATTCAAATGACAAAAATGCACTGATGTTCCCTACCTATCAATATGCAAACACAAATGGATACAAGCTGCCAGATGATGATGTGCGTGGGGTTCAAGCACTTTATGGTAAACAAAAATGTCAGATTCAACAAACTAATTCTAAGATAATAAAATTCTATACAAATTATTTAAAATTGCATTTCTCCTGCTTTTAGGAAGTCGTACAACATTTCCTCAACCACAACCGAGACAACCTAGTGGTCCAAACCCTGGACCAGACCCAGTCCCTCTGCCCAACCCACAAGACCAACAATGCAGTCCAGGACTGACACTTGATGCTGCTACATCCATATGGGGAGACCTTTACTTCTTCAAGAACGGGTACATCTTATATCTAGCATCATCTTCTTATTTATGTGAAATGTGAGTCTCATGTTTTTTTGTACTTCAAATTAGATACTACTGGCACAAGAGTTCTAGTTTTCCAGAAATCAGATTTGCAAAAGTGAGTACAACATGGCCTCAAATCAATTACGTGGATGCCGCCTTTGAAGTCCAAAGCATGCAAGTGGTGTATCTTTTTCAAGGTAATGTTCATAGTAGTTTTTTTTTTTTTATACAGTAGAAAGGATTAAATATTATAATAAATAACAAATAAACTGAATGAGCTAATACAGTGATGCTGCAGATGTAAGAAAAACATGCAAAAACCTCCAGCTGTTTCTTTCCAGGTCATCAGTACTGGCGCATGAATGCTCTTGATAAGACAATTTTACCAGGCTATCCACTGCCCATCAGCAGTTTTGGCCTCCCCTCCTATGTTAATAAGGTGGATGCTGCTATCTATGAACCAACAACAAACAGGGCATATCTTTTTGTGAATGACCAATATTGGAGGTGAGTGTTGTGTTAGAATAAAGTCTTTATGTTACTGTCTGCATTCAGAACGATGATAAACTCAAGTAATATTTATCTGGTCCAGAAACTACCATTCTGACATGTTTAAGTGTTAAATACCTTTGTTTCTTTAAGTTATGATTTTAACTTGGACCAAATGGACTATGGATACCCACGATACATCTTTCAGGATTTTCCAGGGATTGGCTCCAAAGTTGAGGCAGTCTTTCAGAATTTAGGTATGACAAACTGAAACCAATTGTGGTCTAGCAGATAAAATCAGTGACTTTTTCAGGTCATCACGTTTCCTGTATGAGTCATTTGCTCAACCAATCTGAGCTCTGATGAAAAAGTATTGTTTCTTGTTTAAAACACTGCAATTGGTATGATGTGTATATACATCAATTAAAAAGCAAAACTGTTATGAACCATAGATACAGCTACTAATGTTTCCCAATATTTTTCCTACAATAATTTTGTAAATATCAAGTAGTACAAGAAGTAGTATTTGCGAACTGTGTATGGCAATTTGCAGTTAAAGTTAAAGTGAAATTAAATGCACACTATCCCTAACCCTATGCACAGATGCTTTTTCTTCTTTTTTTTCTTTTTCAGGTTCCCTGTATTTCATCCAAGGCTCCGGACAGAGCCAGTACAGCCTGCTATTTCGGACAGTAACACGTGTGTTGTTTAACAATGAATGGCTCAACTGTGGCCCTGGCACAGGACCCTTTGGTATACCAGGTTACATCATACCGGAATTACCAGATCCCTTCATACAGTTCAACTGAATTGCAGTCCTGTCTTTCAGAGAAACCCGACTTGAAATGCTGCTGATTTTTGTGCGGAACTTGTAGGTGCATGTTAAATAAAAAAAATGATTTGTTGACTTAGGTTGAGCTGATTAGTAATTTAGGGCTAACAATTACATTTTTACCTCCGTCAAGGCAGAGCTCATGTATTCTGCTGTGGTGGTTTGTCTGTTGACAACACAACCATATTTTTCATACCCAAATGGAAAAGCTTCTAACAAAGGAACTCTAAGCTTTCTAACTGTGTAGACCATGTCCAAGGGGCAAAGGTTTAACCAAATTATTTAAATACAACTGCTATGTTGACTGGAAATATGCATAACTGGGTGCCCGACGACCAGGGGAATGTTATGCTTTTAAATGCTTAAAATATTGGTCAATTTATTAATTGATTGGTAAGTTTATCGATTATTTACCTTATTTTTCCACACCCACTTGTAACAAACCCCTTTTCCAGAATTGATATTTCATCGTTAGCTAGTTGGCTATGTTAAAAACAGTAGCCTAGCAAGATGATCTCTTCAGGCATGCCAAGTGAAGCTGAGCTAAACATTCCTACAGCTAGAAAGAGTGAGTTTTGAGCTTTAGAGACTGAACTGGACCTTTTTGAAAGGAGTATGCACAATCAAAAAGAACAACCACAAACATTGTTACATGTTGGACTATCACAATAACTGCTTGGTGTTGATTACCTTGTTCTCATATTGTTGAATGATTGTAAACAACTTCCAATTAACTGGAGATCTGTAGTTTCACTTCATGCAAATAAACTTCCAACAACTTGTAAAACTGTCTGGATGTTGTACCTTTACCTTACAAGTCATTTACTTTTCTCATCTTGCCATGGAGAAACTTTTAAACACAAAAAACAGCCGAAGTGTTAAGTTTTTTTACATTCAGCAATTATATAATTAGAAATTATTCCCTAGCCACTAAAGAGATGATCCAATACAAAAGTTAATTTTGTGTGATGTTCGTATGAACATATAAATCATGGATTTTTTAAAATCATGGATCTATGAGTTGGATATCTGCTGCCCAACAGATTGGAAGTGAATTGCCCTCATCTTCACAGAAATAGAAAAACCTCCCAATAACCTAGATAATCCCCAAAACTGTGTCAAATTATGTCTCTAATTTGCAATATTACCCTAGCAGAAAACTGTCCACATTGACATGAGTCACCTAAGCCAGCACCACAAAATAAATTTCACTCTTCAAGATGCAGAAATATGAAAAACTCAGCAGATAAAACCACTATGTTTGCACAATTAGATACCACAAGCTGTGAATGAGAAAATGCACTTTTGCAATTTGGGTGAACCAACCTTGCTTTTTTTATTTGGTTGGAATTTATTTTTGGTTTTAAGATAAACAGACAAGATATCATTTCTGAAATCAGAATTGGGTTAAGATATGGATGTTTACTGCCTAATAAACTTTCTTGGGAGTAGGTGACATTCTAAATGCAGCCAATATCTACAGGATGTTTCTGTGGAATGTTGAGGATTTAATTAGTCCATAATTTTATTACAACATGAACAGAAACGTGTTTGGTTTGAAACCTTTCAAATTTAGGCTACTACACTTTTTTCTTACTCTCTCTCTCTCTTTTTAGCTTATACTTCTGTAAACTTTTTAAATTATTCTATGTACACATCTAACTGTCTACACCTGTTTATTCCAAAGCAGAGTAGTAGGGTCTATCCCAGTGGCTATTAGGCAAGAGACAGCGTAAATCTTGGACACATCCCAAGTCCACGGCAAGTTCAACCCAGGGAAACAACTGCTTATTTGCAGACTGGCTTCTCGAGAAAAAAACAAAAAACAAAACATCATTTAACCTAACAAGCATTTTTTTTAACAATTGAGTAAAAGAGTAGGCTACCTGGAAAAAAGCCATGCAGGCATGGGAAGAACATGGAAATTGTACACAGGTTGGCCCCTTTAATGAACCTTATTGGTGTACTAACCACCAAACCATATGCAACAGCCTACAGTATGCAGTTACTGTACAAAATCAGAATGTTTCAGTCTAGCAGAGATGCCTGTAAAAATGGCTCAAGAATACAAATGCATCAATGCACTCATTGCCTGTAACAGTCGTTAACGTCTAAACCTGAAATCTCCGAAATCATGTTGGAAAATATGATGTGGTAGGTATCATTTTAACATTATATGGTCCAGGGGCATATAGAGTACTATCAAACTATATTTTTTTTATCTTCAGATCAGTTTCACCCGTTTTCAGACAGCAAGAAACTTTTATTTTGTAAAATTTAAAAATTGCCTAACCGGATATCCTGTGGTCCTCGCGAATTAGTGCTCGGTGCAAACAGTACCATTTTATGACTCTACATTATATGTCTAAGATGACAAAAAACACCAGACCTAAAATATCATTTAAAGTAATATTTTTATGGTTTGTGGTTGTACAGTTTTTTTAGTTAGCGTTGGCATTTAGCCGCTGTCGAAATAAACACCGCAATGAAGAAAACAAAGGTTCCGCTCGACACAGCAAGGGACACGAACTGAATTGCTGCAGAGCTGCAGGTATCTGCTATTTCAATGTTCTGTTTTGTTTTGTTTGAACGATAATCAATTCTACGTGTAAACCTAACGTTTTTGTTTAAGCTGCATGTGCAGGTTTAGGATTTTGAGGTACCCCAGCGCCAATAAACAGTAACAATAATCTGTCTGGTTTCTCGGGGTAGACGCGCGTCCATGGAGTCCCTCAACACTTTTGAATCTGAGATGGAGCCCGACGGGCAGGGAAACTACTCTCTTTTTCCTGCTTTGGACAGTATTGCAAGTCTGTCTGGGACAACTGAGACTCTAGAGAGGTTGGTCAAATCATGTGACCTTATACGACGTCGTTACGGTGTATTAAAGTTGGCTGTGTGTTAACTTACCAGTTGTAAACATTAAATGTACACTGGCCATTAGAGAAATATCTCATCAGCAGATTAACTTAATTTTATGATATATTAACTGCTGTTTTCTAATTGCAGTGAACCTTCAAATGAAATAGCAGAGAAGCCAAACCTCACTTGGCTCGATGCTGCCCAGGTATCTGCCTTTCATACCAGGATGTAACATAACGCAACATTATTGCTACATCAAAGATATTTTGTTTTAATCTGTGTTTGCTGTTCTTTTCTTTCGAGTAGATTGTTTTGGAGGAAGCTGGACGGCCCATGCACATAAAAGAGATTAAACAGAGAATCATCGACAGGGGACTTGTTCAATCAAAGTTTGTTGTTGCTTATATTTCGAAATTAATTATTCGGTTTATTTATCACTCATCCACTGAATTCTCAATTGTTGTTTTGTTTTTTGTAATTGATATTGTTTGCATTCTTAGTCTCACTTTCTCTTCAACAGTGCAAAATCAAGCCTGGAAGCGGTCATGTACCGTGAGGTAAGGATGGTGTTTTAGGCTCAAGCCAGCCTCTGCTGTTGAGTAAAACAGCTTTTTGAGTATTTTTCGAAGTGCATCGTATACATGTGTCATCTGTACTTGTCCTTTGATTTCTCCATGTTTTCCCATCTGACTTCTTTGAATTATTTTGATAGTTTTAAAAAGGAGGCGTACATCTCTTGAGCTGTGCTTGAATCAAAGGAAGCTATGTGCTTACAAGACTTAAATTTGCTACATTCAATATTAATTGAATTCATCTAATTTGACCCCAGATGTAGGAGTAAAACTTAAAAAACGTAAAAGTCTTTTGAGCCCGATGCATTTGGCCTCAGTCTCACATTATGTTTCAGACACAAAAAGGCAGCAGGAGATTCAAGAGGATTGAAAACAGAAACGGAGTCTTTGCTCTGCTGGTGAGTTACCTGGGACGCTAATACATCTTTCACTTAAAACTTACAGTAATTATTTCAGTGGCCTCAGAAAAGTCACTTGACTTTATATGTCATTTTTATTGTGCAGGTTTAGATATAAAGACAAGATCTGTGCCCTTATTCTCCCAATAAGGGTTTTTTGCTGAATCCACATACTACAAAGATTTGTTTTGTTTTTTAAAGGTTGTGAAATGTGAGTTAAAACACTCTCCGATCCGTTCTGACACAAATTCAAAGTGGAGAAAGTTGTTTCATTCTTTGTTTTCAGTAACTGTTATTGTTTGTCGCACAGCTCTTTAAGTGGAAACCTGCATCAGTGTTGGTGTTTTTGGTTTCTGTTTTTTGTCTACATATCACCGTCCTGAGGGCAATGAAACCTTATCTTCTGTTACTCTGAGCACATGTCCGTCTGTTTTGTCCTCCTCTGCTTCATCCCAGACCGATGAGGAGCGGCAGCAAGCCCTGCAGGCCTTCACCGCCCAGGCTTTCCTCAGCTCCCCCCCGCAGAGCACCATGTCCAGCTCCGGCTCCGGCGCCTCTGCCCCCGCGTTCCCATCTCCCACCAGTGCCTCCGAGCATAAACCCAAGATGAAGAGGGGCCCTCGGAAAAACCAGAACGAAAAGTACAGACTCAAATACCTCAGGCTGCGCAAAGCTGCTCGTGCTATGATATTTGTAAGTGAACCACGTTATTTGTAAAAAGAGAGCTTTTGCTTGACACACATGGAAAGTTTTAGCATCTCAGCATCAACATGGCTGTTTCATCTTCAGGAGAACGCAGCTCTCTGCGACGAAGTTGCTCATTTAGAAGAGAAGTTTCTGAGAGCAAAAGAGGAGCGTAGGTGAGTTTTGCTGTGCTCTTAAAGAAAAAGTTCCACTTCCACAAATTATAGATTAATTGCATTTTATATTTTCATTTTCAGGTTTTTACTGAAGTCACTGTTGCAGTACCAGTCTCTCTCAGAGGGGGAAATACTGCCCACACCCAGCTCAAGCACCCTTCCACCTGTTGCCCCCGTGACCTCAGGTCCTGCGGGGACTTCCAGTTTGCCCACAGCCCATAATCTGACAGCATCCGTGTCTACAGGAGAAGAGGGAGCGCTTAAGAAACCTAAGAAGGAAAGGAAAGAACGCGGGAGGGAAAACGGAAAAGAAGAATGTAAGTATAAAAGTAAACTGAAAGGTTTATTATGTTGTGATGGATCATCAGTCTGTAATATCGCTTTCAGTTCCAAAGAAGATTTCCAAGAAGAAGAAGCTGCTGGACGGCTCCCGGAAGCTGGTGCAGCCCATCCCCCTGGACTCATCTGGGCGTCCCATCTTTCCCATCGTGCTGGGAGGTTTAACGGTCTACAGTCTGGGCGAGGTCCGCAGTCATGATTTAAAAGAGAATTAGATGAATGAATGTATCTTTAAAATCCTGAAATGCAGTGTATTCAATCCAAATTTCTGACTGCTCTCCAGATCATCACAGACAGAATGTTGTTCCATGATGAGTGTGCCATCTACCCAGTCGGCTTCTGCAGCACGCGAGTCTTTGCCGGCATGAAAAACCCTGAACAGCAATGTCTGTACACCTGCCAAATCAAGGATGGAGGCAGCGGTCCGCAGGTACACAAGCTGTTGCTTCCAGCAGCCATGAGAAAGGTCCACCTTCTTACCTCTGTACTAGGGATGGGCATTCCATTAAATTGTCTTAATCATTATCAGGAGAATTAACAATTAATCATTTATATTTCTATATATTAAAATTAAATATTTAAATTAAATGAAAGTAGAAAAAAATGAGTGTGTTTCGTTATTTCGGTTTTTATGACAATATTAATGATTCTTGTGGCAGTTAATTGGGATCATTCAGTGGTTACACTGGAAAATATGCGCTTACATCCAACTTTTGCACCAGTCTAAAGATGCATTCGATTAATTGATTAAAATCTAATCCGTCATTGATTATGCCCATCCCTACTTTGTACCATAAACGTAACACAAAGATAGCCGTCCCTTATTTGGAGATACTTTGCTTCTTTTAAGTACCCATATAATCTTGTAATATCTGAAAATGGTCTCGAGCATTAGTTTTCCAGGCTTATCAAAGGTTTTCCTTGGATTTTTATCAGATTAAATGATTTGTTCCTTTAAACTCCTTTAAACTCAGTCAGTGTGATATGAGTAAATAAACAAGGAGCCAAACTCAGGGAATGGCCCATTGTTCTGTCTACACATGTAACTTGCATAACAGATTTTAGATTAGATCTCCAGGTTAATTTTTAACCAGCATTTTGTCACAAAGACGCATTACATGTTCTCATTTCTTTAGTTATAAGAAAATTTAACTGATACCAAAATTTGACAATCATGAATTGGTGTTTTGGACCAGTGGTGATTCTCTTAGCATACAGATGTTAAACTAGTCCTTAAGGAAACACTGTCCTGCAGGTTTTGAATGTTTCCCTACTTCTTTACTCATGACTCAGATTAATCGGTCATTTGACAAGCTTCTGTTGAGCAGAACAATCTTTTGAGGAGCTTCAATTTAATCTGAAACTGACATTTAAAAAATATTTATAGCTGATGAATAATATCTTGAAGTGATTTCCTTAAAAATACATGGGAAAAGTCCAGCGAAGAGTTGATACGGGATCTGATTGATGCATCTGAGCCTTCAGTTGATCCACGCTGACGCCTCATCAGAAATGGTCTCCATGGGAGGGTGGCTGTAAAGATTGCTTCGTTAAGGGAAGGGTGTGATTGTCCGAGTGATAAAAGAACTGGACAGAAGCTGGGTGGCAGTTCTGCACAGTGCGGTTTCTATCAAATTTACATTTCAGTTTTTTGCTCTTTGTAGATCTAAACACTACAGTGATGATCAGGTTCCAGCTCTATCATACGTTGATATGACGTTGGATGGTTTTGAATTACTTCTGTCATCAGATTTAACGCGAGAAATCAGGTGTGCAGTTTGTATGATTTCAGGCATTTTCAAACACTCCCTCATCTTCCATTCCCAGTTTGAGATTGTGCCCGAAGAAGATCCTCAGAACGCCATCGTGGCCTCCTCTGCCCTGATGTGCCATTCCAATCTCCTGAAGGCCATCGCGTCTAACAGGTAACGATGTTCATCACAAACACCTTCATTTTAAATGAGCGAACCAACTTCATTGTTAAATGTGCCAAAATTTAGAGTTATGTCTTAAAAAGCCTTTCTGCATCTTTTTGTAAATATTTGTTCATGGTGTTTAATTAGTTCCAAGTCCGTGGCCCCCGTCATGCCATCCGGAGCGGACTTCTTTGGCTTTTCTCATCCCACCATCCAGAACCTGATCCAGAGTTGTCCCGGAGCTCGCAAATGCAGCAAGTAAGTCTCTCCTGCCCTCCCACCTTCGACGCACAAAATGCACTTTATTACTTTTAAGTGCAATTGAAGTGAAACTCTGTTGAGCAGTGTGATGTGCAGCTTCAAGTTAAAAGTTTGCCTTAAAGTTAATAAGAAAAAAAACTGCAGGATGATTTTAGTCTTTAGTTTTATGTGGCTAATGATTTTTTTATTTTTCCCAGAGGCTGATGCTACTGAAATGTTATGTTCATGCAGAAAGGTCTCTCACTACAGCAGACACAATAAAGATATTTTTCAGTCATGCGGAATAACAAATATTTTGCATGTTAACCGTAAAAAACATGGGTGGAGTGCATCTGGCGTTTGTTGGTCCAACTGTTGCAGTCGCTAAACTTCTTCATTAAAGTCTCCTGGTTTATTTAGCTACAGGTGGATTCGTTTTGAGGTGTGTCGACCCGGTGACGGGCAGATCCCTCACAGCCTATCAGAAGACGACGCCTCAGTCAACTTCGAAGCCTACCACAGGCAGCAAGGCTTTGATGGCAAGACAGAACACATCACAGGTAGGGGTGGGCGATATGGCCTCAAATTATTATTCAGCAGATCATCTCGATATCAACCAATGGACGATAACTGCACTATGGTACACAATTTTTATTTGCACTGATGTAATGTCTGACTGATGTACACGTCCACTGGTGCCACCCTCTGTTCTGTTCATGCTGGGAATCAGAGTTTTTGTAAAATATTTCATATGAATTAATTCATACTGGGACCAGTAAGCATTGACTGGGCAGCCCCATTGTATTTTCATTTACTTAAAATAGCAAATTTATCGATATAGGCAAAAATTATATCGGTTATTGTTGTCAACCATCATTCCTCCTTTGTTTAATTGGACCCTCCTCACATAATGCTGATAAGCCGTAAGAAAATCATTATGATTCATAAGACAACTTTTACATTCTAGTAAATTTATGAGTCCAATGAAATGGTGTGATCATCAAACCTACAGGACCAGCATAAACGCTTCGGTCGAACAGCTTTGCTCACTGTGTTATTTTATGTCTCTGCTCAGGTCAGACGCCACAGTCTCCCAGTTCCTCTCATCAGCACCACCTGACCTCTCCCAGCATGAAACCATCTACTTCTTATTTCAGCTCCTGAGATTCGGATCATGAGCTCTGAAGAAGGCCAGATCTGATCTGAATCATTGTAAACAACTATAAATATTTGCAATCCGTGTTTTTTTTTTTTAATTATTGTTTTTTTTTCAGTAATCTGTAACCTTTTTATTTATTGCAATCTTTCAGTGAACTAGACCATACTTCTGCGGGTCATGGAACTTTACATGGATGTTTTATGTTATTAAGAGTAATTCTCAAGTAGCCAATGACAATTAATCCAACATTTTATTTTAAATTGTGTATAATAAATTTGTGCTTGATGGTAGAGATTGAATTCAAGTTTTTATTATGTGTCATATGTTGCATGTAAATACATTTAACAGCTGTACTCTGAGAAATTAATTTTTCTTAAAATTATGTTTAGCCAAAAGGATTTTGTTGTAAACCTCTAGTTTTTTTTAACAATTTGAACACTGGAGCATAGATTGTAAAAACAATTCTAAAATCCATTGGCCACATAAAAAATGCTTTATTGCCGTGGTTTATTCATCAAATCACTTAGAAAAAAAACAAAACAAAAAACAGGCCCAAAATATCTTCAATGATGGTATCTTCAATGATGGGTTGGGATAAAAACCAGTCCAAATAATGCAAATTAAGCAGACTTAACCATATAAAAACACTTTTTCTGTTTGTTGTTTTCAGGTGGATTAGCTTTTCCAAATGTTTCCTTCACCTGGAATATTATTGATAATAAAAGGAGGTGCTGGTAAAATCCTACTGATGCTGTAGACAGGACAGGCTTTAAAGTCACATGGCCAGTCTTTCCAGGCATAACGGAGAGCTGTGACTTCATCAGGGGGCTGGCAATTAGAGGCAGATAACTGGACAGTAGTAGCATCCCAATTCACAATGGCAGCTGGAACCCAGTGGGACTTTGGCTCGTTTGGACTCTTAATTACTGAGCAACAGATCTTCATGAACGAAAGACAAAAATAATAGGAGTAATTATAGCAGGCCATCTAAGATTGTTTGACAGGAATAAGCTAAACGCTGTGATGACTTCAAATAAAAAGGTTTTCTCAGGTGACTTCTTTACAGCCAGTCTTACCTCAAAGATGTCGTTGGACGGTGTGACAGAGAGCAGCTGGTCATAGGTAACATTGATGAACATTTCAGTAGACTGGATTTGTTTGGGGAAAGGTCCAAGAAAAGGCACTTCCTTCTCATCATAAGCCACTGCCCTGGCACCCAGAGTCAGTCTGTAGGCTACATCCTGCTTGTCTCGAGGATGGATTCTGGAAAAGAAAAGCAAACTTTGCTCATATGTCAGAAACAGAGATGCTCCATTTGATTCACGGTCAATTTGGTTTGGAAAAAAGTGGCTTGTTGCTTCGAATGGGATTTAAATATGAACACGCGTGGAAAAGCAGCATTAAACCGGCTCGTTTTTCAACATGCTGGGCTCTAGGTTCTTGTTTTTTTGCCGACAGGTTAAAAAAAGGAAAGCGGCTCCATGAAATCCTTATTTTTGTCCCATGAACTCAAGATTAGAAATGTATATATCCAAATGTTATTTTAGCTTATTTGTTTTTTAAATTTCCAAATGTTTTGACATTTTTCCAGCATATTTTGAGCCTATGTTTAGCAAATATGGCACAACCTACAGTAGTGGACAAAAAGGTTTTGGACATGCAGTGCATTTCTAAAATATTGCATTAACAATCACTTTTAGGGTCTTAAGTGCAATTTCTTTTAGTAAAGTTGCAGCCAAAACCATAAAATCCCCAAAATTCTATTAGAATACTTGAGAAATTTTGATTATTTGATCATTTTGTCAATATTGATCCATTGATGAACGTTGTGATTTTTAGTAAGACTGTTTTTGTTGGCATGTTTCATCTATTGTGGGAGCAAATTTGAAAGTTGTTCAGAGCCAAAAATGACAAAAAAAACAATAATATGGTCCTACAAGGCTGTCGAGATGCGCCTGATCAATGAGAGACGGAGGTTACCCCTGCATTGTTGGGCACAAGCACTAAAGACCTGACATATTCATTCATGTTAGGTTTTCTTGTAAATAATAAAACATGATTTGGATGTGTGTCTGTCTAAAACAGCAGCATCTTTGACACACAAAAAAGATTTTTTCACAAATAATTTATGATAATATTTGAGATTGTATCAAATTTTAAGGGTGTCAGGTTGTTTTGATTGAAGTTATAGAAGTATGTTTTGATTGAAGTTATAGAAGTATGCTCTCTCAAATATATATTTTTTAATTGCAACCTATTTTGTTTCTATGTCTACAAAAAAAAAAAAGGATTCTCACCTCTTTTCTTTTGCTCTCAAAATTAATTTTTGGTTTCAAATCTATTCTATTTGATTGAATAATAAAGAAACAAATTTCTCTCCATAGGGCAGAGGTCATTACACAACTGAGATGTCATTAAGTACCATTTCTAATCTAATTGTCCTCACCTGCCCTGACTTTGCTCTAGTCCACACTGCTGCAGGGCTCCTGAAGAAGACCAAGCTTCCACTGGTGTGCCTCCCCAACAGGACTCCACCAGTCCGATGGGGTACTTCAAGTGCTCATACATGTGACGTCCAAAGAGCCAGCACAATGCAGAAAACTCCGCCACAACACCTGGAAGTGAAGCTGTGTATCAACTGTCTGCTGTGTTCAGATACCTAATGATAATGATTTTGAATGAATACATCCCATGACTGCATATTTCTATCATGCAGAATTTAGAACTGGACCAGTTCTGCCTGAAAGCAGAATCAGGCAGGGTATGAAACAATTGTGTAAATGAATAAAGGAAACTTTGTCTTACTGGATGTAGGCACAGACCAGGGCAGCTGCACCTGGATGAGATCAGTCAGCTCGGTGTCACTCATTCTTAAAGCTGCCATAAAAGTCCTCACGTGACCATATTTGGTTGAATTTGTCAGCTCTTCAGATGCATTAAAAACCTATTTGAGAGTGCACAAAAAGAAAAAAAATTGCAATTATTCCCAACAATATTAATAAAAACGAGCATCAAGTAATAACTTCATAATACAGTAAGCAATTTGAGCAACACATCTGGCAAGGGGAACCTGTGAGGGATGTTCTTTTGCTTTGTTTCCCTGGCTCGCTGTACCTGAGATGTATTGAAGTACATGTTGCTCTGGCCTCCACACAGCCAAATGTCTCCAAACAGCACGTCTGTCAGAATATCTGAGTAGTTCTGGGAGGCTGCAGTCACATTGTAGGGACCACCAGCAACAGCAGGCTCAAGGGTGACTTGCCAAATTCCTGTGCAGAGAATCGTTGATACATGGAGTGTCACAACAGTGACCAAAATGTGTGTGTTTAAGTGGTTTCGGATCAAGTGCGAAAAAGAACACATACATAAACCAAAAGTACAAAACCAAAAATGTTAAGTGTCAGAAAAGTTTATTTTCTTGTTTCTGACAGCAAAGACCTATAAATAACATAATGTCATGGCTCTCTTGAGTTTCCAGTTATCCATGCAACTCAGATTTTTCTCTGATAGAAAGCAGCTGCAGGTCCCGAGAGCAACAGTCCAAACAGTTGTTTGTAAGTCTAAAGTGCATGGCACTGTTCTGTTACCACTACGATAAGTAAGAAAATGCAAGCTATCACCTGATGCTGAGAGATAACTGGTCAGCTGGGTGAAGAGTCAACTGAGAACGACCAAACAAGATCTTCCGAGAATTACAAGCTGCTGGAACAAACATGTCAGTGTCCACAGTCAAGCGTGTTTTGTATTGGTGTGGACTGAGACGCTGCCGTGCAGGAAGGAAGGCCTCGCTCCAAAAGCGACACCTTAAGGCTCGACTTAAGTTTGCTGCTCATCACATGGTAAAAGATGAGGAAAGTTCTGTGGTCAGACGAAACAAAAATCAAGCTGTTTGGCCACAATACCCATAAATAAGTTTGGAGGAGAGAAGGTGAGGCCCTTAACCCAAAGAACACCCTGCCTACCGGCAAGCATAGTGGTGGTAGTATTATGCTGTGGGGCTGTTTTGCTGCCAATGGAACTGGTGCGTTACAGAGAGAAAAATTGGATAATGAGGAAGAAGAATTACCTACAAATTCTTCAGGGTAACCTAAAATCATCAGCCTGAAGGTTGGGTCTTGGGTGCAGTTAGGTGTTCCAATAGTACAATGACCCCAAACACAACAAAAGTGGTAATGGAATGGCTAGAATTAACCATAGACCATAGTTTCTATGTAACTGGATAAATGACCACTCCATAGCACCACCCACCACTAAAGTCCAGCATTCAGCTGTCGCCATGTTGCCCCTTCTGGAGCTAGAAGTAATCATGTTTGGAAAAAACAGGTGGAAATAAAGTGTGACCAAAAGTGTGTCTTTGAGTATTTACCTCTATTAAACCATAATTTTCAAGAGAGAGCACCAACAGTGAATAAGCGCTGGCTCATTCACAGAAAGAAAATGGCTTTAGAAGATGCAGGTTTTTTAATCTTTTAAATGTGTCATTTGAAAGCTCTAAATAATTGATTACTTGCATACATAAATGGAAGCATCTGCAATTTTAATTTGCAGATGCAACAGAGTAGCTTTTGTATTGAGGATTTGCACGTGTCGTCACAAATCACGTGACCTTGTCATGTCCGCCACATTGGTAGGCAAGCTTCCCCAGAAGAGTCTATTCACTAGTGTACATTTGGATGCGTTCTTCGTTATTTTTTTTCACCCACCCCCCAAAAATAGCAGCACAAATGATTATCATTATGTTATTTCTCTTCCTTACTACACCACCCGTCTGGATAATTGACGTTAGCCCGTTATCTGGCTGCGATATTCACAGTCTTGAGTGCAGCTAGCTAACCAGTTTGTGACCCGAACACATCACTAGCTGATTTTATTCATAATGCTCCCACGCTGATGGATAGAAACGTAGAGAAGCCTGCA
>JAVQJG010161723.1:0-26363 GCA_036024015.1 Craterocephalus amniculus
TCTTCCATACAAGCACAAATGGTTATACATTATAAACCTTAAATCTACAATCTGTGCATGATGTATTCTGTATGGTTTATTTTATCGTAACAAAGCTATTGCTTGCGTGAACAGGTCAGTAGATCACAATTATGTGACTGATCAAAAATATGATTCAGAAATAATTTAACCAGATTTTGCACAGTAGAAGTGTGAAACATACAGTTGAAGCCAAACTAATTGACACTTGTGTTGTGAGTTAATTGTAGCTTCAGACCTTTGTGCTGACATCTTTACTAAATTAAAAGGTTTTAAAGTCTTTATGTTTGCATGACAGTTTGTGTTAATGATAATCTGGTTGCACAAACAATATTGTAAATGCCTGACATTAAAAGAGATTAATAAAGCTTATTGCTTTAGTTTCAGATGCAACTATTGCAATTCAACATGGTCTGCAGCAGAGAGGACATGCTAGAAACTCCCAGAACAGAAAGCTCAAGATAAACAGAGTCTCTTGTTTCCTAGTGATGCAGAAGCACTCTGCAGATTAACTACTACACAGCTGAGTTTTATGAGCCGGTTGCTGGGATCAATGACCAGCTTTCTTGGCAGCATTTTATTGTTTGTACATTTCTGTCAAGATCTGATCTGAGGCTAGAGTTTTACAAAGAGCAATCAAAGCCCTTACATGCCCTTCCGATGGTACAAAATAAAAAGGAACAAGCATGTGTGTGTTTTTATTTGTGTTCGGTTTCAGTTCATCTAACTGCATGACCCCTGAGCACAAGACAGAGACACAGCTGATTTATTCCTGGTTTTCCTTTTTATAGTTTCACTTCCCTCTGCCTTCATCTTCATCCAGACAGCAAGGTTTAATCACAAGCACCAGAAACAATGTACAAACCTTTTAGAGGAAAATTTCGTTTATCCTCCCACAGCATGCCCTTTATGAGAACATTTACTCACTCTGTGTCTTCACTGAAAGGTCAGCAGTTGGGACAAATTTAAAAAAAAACTTAAATATATACAACAACTTGTCTTTGATTTAAACTCCTATTAAAACACTTTGTATATTTTTTTGTCATGTTGACTAGTTAAGTTTTGAAATGGTGTTTGATAAACAAACAAAAAAAAAAGAAAAACTGTTTTCATGCAGGAGATTTCATCATGATCTTTAGCATGTCATGTACATGAAAATTTCATTTTTAAATGTAAAAAGTTAAAATAGATGGCTGCATCAGTCACTTGAAAGTCCTCCAACAACTTTGGTGCAAATTTAAATATATCTTGGAAATGTTTTAAAATATTGGTTGAACAAAGACAGTGATTAGTTAAAACATTCATATACACTGGAGTGCTAAAACATTCAGGAAAGGTTGGATTTGCAGGAACATGTACAACAATCTGGAATCAAAATCTTCTGATTATCTCACAAAGATCTAATAAGGAAGCCAAGAGCAGCCATGCATGCATCTATTTTCATGCTGTTATCTTGACACGAAAAAGATGAATTTCATTTGGACTTTTATTATCCCAAGAAATCTAAATAAATATATAAATTTATATAAATATATCAAGCTTTGTTTTCACAAGATGATCAAGGTGAGCTGGAAGATGATTGAGCTAGCTCCTCGTTTAACTGATAATTGTTTCATGAGATGACATGACATGATGAGAATCTACAGCAGTGAATTAAGGTGTGTCATATTAGTCACTTTCTCGACATGAAAGAAAAAATTCTTGGTTTTATCATATTTCTATGAAGACCAAACGGTTTTTATATTGCTTGCTGTCTCAAGATAAGGATTTAAAAAGTGTTTCATGCATGGCCACCCTCAGCTTCCGTACTCCTGAGAGTCCCCCAGCCTCTGTTGTCCTCAGGTTGACGTCTTCTCGTGTTTTTTACTTGCTTGTCAATTAATCTTTTCCTGAACAGATGCATAGGTCTTCCCTGCAGGACTCAGAGGCTAAAACCTCTTTTTTAAAATGGTTGCAAGGTGGATAACGTGTACGCTCTCACTGGGACGCACAGCCGGAGAATTTGACCAGATGAAATTGAGAACCACGATGTGATACCAGACAGGTGGATAAAAATAGTCTACAGGATTGGTTAGCTTCCTTCTGCATAAAACCAACAAAACATGCAAACAGAATACTTTAAAATAACTTGTAAAGGTGATGATATAAACTCTTCTTTTTCTAACACTGCAGATTCATGGACAAGCATGGACCGTTTATACTTCACAGTAAAAAATAGTAGAATAAATAAAAAGAAACTCATCATATTTTCTGTTATGATCTCCTGCCTGTTTAATATAAATACATAAATGTTCCTATTTCCTTTTTTTTCTTCCAAATCTGGTTTTCTTTGGCACTTAAATATATATTGACCCTCATGATCAAAACAACAGTAAATATTCTTCATGTGTGGGTGCAGAAACCTTAAGGAAACAAGTGCATTTATGGCATTTCCTCCTATCTTTCTTTCATTTGACCATTTCTTTTCCTTTAAAATACAACTGATGGTCTGAAGCTCCTCAAAGAGAGGAAATCTTAAACTTTAGCCACTCCTACTGGTGCGTGACTCAGTCCAGCCACCACCACAGAACTGCTCTCGTCCAGAGATCGCTCGTTGGATTGGGTCGTCTGTCCTTCCACGTCGTCGGCCAGTGCCCTCTTATAGATACCCATCAGACTCTGCCTGAACTGGCCTCTCACATCCAACCCCATGCAGAAGTACAACAACGGGTTCACGCAGCTGTTAAAGTAGGCAATGCCGCTTGCCAAGGGTTGCCAGATTTTCAGCACGGCATTCTTACTGTCAACCATTTTCACCAGAAGAAGGCAGTGGTACGGAGCCCAGCAGAAGAAGAAGGCGATGACCAGTGACGCTAGTATACGCAGAGGGCGGGACTTCCCGGATAGGCGGGTCCGTCGGATGCCAATACCAGCCAGGATGTAACAGATGAGAATGACCATGAAGGGCAGCAGGAAGCCACACAGGAAGCGGATGGAGTAGAGAGCAAACTTAGCTGCATCTCCATCCTTCGCCTCCTTCACCTCCATTGTGCTGCACTTGCTCCGGTTGTTCTTTCCATTGTAGACATGCCGGTAGATGAAGTAAGGCGTGCTGAAGATGATAGCCACGATCCAGACGCAGACGGCCACCACCCTGGCAGCAAACAGGGTGCGCCGCTGCTTGGTGAAAACGGGCCTCCACACGCAGAGCATGCGGTCCAAACTGATGACGGCCAGCAGGAAGACGGAGCAGAACATGTTGGCGTATTTGAAGAAGCCGTTGAACTTGCAGAGGAACATGCCGAAGGGCCAGTAGTCGAAAAACAGCTTCTTAATGAGGGAGAAGACCCGCGTGAAGCAGAAGATTAGGTCCGCTACTGCAAGGTTCACCAGCCATACGTTGGTGACCTTCGGCTGGAGGGAAGGAAGGAAACAGAATAAAGAGAAATAATAAAATAATAAAGAGAATAAAGTAGGAAAAAAGCAAAGAATGGAATGAAAATGTTAGAGATTATCTACATGATGTTACTGTGTATAAAACCGTATTTAAAATCAAAACCACAACGAGACATAGTGTTACCATAATAAATCTATCATTTGCCTCTTGTATGGTATAACCTTTTGACCCTTAAAAAACCAAACTTTTAATTGTTTTAGTTTCTGAGATATATTGCATCATTTTATGTTAAAAAACCTTCCTTTAAATTCTGCAGTAATATTATACTCATCTTCTGACCCTAGTGGACACCAGGAAGACTAGACAACAATCATTTTGAGAAGTCACACAGTATTACTGTGTATTTTCAGAGTAATTTTACAATGCTGCAATTTTGCTACCAACCCAGTTACTTTTTAGGAGAGGAAACTATCTATAATTAATTACCTTTATAGAGAAACATTCCCAACACTGCTCATCGGTCCTTGGAGCACTTTACAAGCAGCATTGTAATGAAAATATTTTAGGATAAGACCTAGGTTTCAAGCTTTTGATACACTATGGCATCTTATTTGTATTAGTGAAGGATATGAGGCTCTCTCTTCAGTCTTTCACTATACTTAATGTCACTTAGGTTGCATAAACTCATTATGGACATGATTGCTATGCAGTAGTTTCTTCAACTTGTTCTGTTTGATGACAGTGTTTCTTATCTCGCATCATCTAAAAATGACTCATTTAATTTTTAAAGAGCTCCAAGGGAACATTTGATTCTGTTACCATTGTTTTATGAGAGTAATTATCTTGATTTATTTCTGCTCTACCTGGACACACAAATCAGAGTGGACCTACGGCTAAACACTAAATGAACACTAAACTCTGGTAAATAATTACGTCAGGTTGTTACAGCTCTTTATAATGTTTACAGAAATAAGTAATATAATGTAATTAGTTTAGTTTGAGCAGCTATTAATGTAACCGGCTTCCTGCAATTAGTGAATTAAAGACTTTACGACATTAGCTTGTCAAAACTTCCAGGAATGAGAGCTGAAAGTAGATCTATCATTCTTGAACTAGTCCTGTTGAGTTCAACGTGACACAGAGAGACGATATTCGTGTATCCACCTTGAGTCTGAATCCAGCCACCCAGATCACCACGGAGTTCCCGGTGATGCCGAGCACCACCGTCAGCGTGTAGAGGACGATGCTGATGTTGTCCATGATGGCTTCCACATCCACCTTCGTTGCATGGTCATCTTTGGAGGATTTAGCAGCTTCACTGAGCAGAGTGGTGTTTTGAAACATGATGCCGCTGGAAAAGAGAAGATAAGATAAAATCTAAGCACACTGTTCTTAGAGATTCAAAGAAAAAAGATTAAAGATGAATGATATGATTTTACTCATTTAAATGTGACTGCAGCTCAGCAGCAAGTTATGATTTTGCAATTAACTATAATGAAGGTGAAACTGAAAACATTTTTCATAGAAAATGAAATACTTAAACATATAAGATATATATAAGCTATATTCTGATACTTTACTGTATGATAATAGAGTTTTGAAACACTCACTGTCTGTACAGAAAAACTCTGATGTAAACATGTAACATAGGCTGTGACTGATTTTTATACTTCATATTGCACATTTTCTTTTTTATTTCTTTAACAGAAGGTCATGAAGAATTCAGTTATGTCTCTTCAATAAAGCAGATATACCAAACGACTTTTAAAAAGTACAATCTTATCAGAGTTCTCTGAAATTTACGGAAGTCTAGTTTTTGTATAATATATTTATATGCAAGCAGACAGGTGAGAAAAAGTTCTTCTGCAGTGTTTGTCCAATCCAAGTGTCACATTAAAGGAGTCACATTCAGGTAATCTACTGACCACCAACAAAGTTTTCTCTGTTGTTATGCAAATTGATCATAAAATACTTATAAAATAACAGTTATTACGATACTGGAGTTAGTTTTTACTCTTGCTTTACATTTAATAGGAAAAAGTTACAGGTTGGAGGGGTTGGAGATGGAACACAGCCGGCTGCCAAACATGGGAGTCATTTTACAGATACATGATTAAAGTTTAGCCTTTTTTAAAATAAAATATATTTGCCACACAAGTAGGACTCCCGCCTGTCATCCTGCATGTATGCATCAACATCTGTGACATTTGTTTGCTGAATGGTACAAAAAAAGACAGAAGGAACCAGGTCATGGTGGGTAGTTGGGTTTCCCACGGGACAGGTGTCCTTTAACCCACCATCGGTGGCAACCCGTCCCCTTTTTCCTGCTGCTTCTGGCAGCTGATTAGGAATTAGTTAAAGGTGTGCATGCTAGGAGTATGTGGGCTGCATAGACTGGGTGGCTGGTGTAGCAGGCAGTGTGGTGCCATGTCCGGAGCCTTTGCTTAGGCACTTTGTGTATGCAGTGAGCAGGTAAATTCACATTTTCACAGGAGGGTTTGTTAATGTTGGCATGTAACTAATCCGTCCCTTTATCATTTTACAGCTGGCCTCTGCTGTTTTGATTTATGCTCTCAACGGTGTAATTGTTTGTTTATAGGTCAACAGTTAATCTTGAACATATTTGCCCAGACGCTGTGTTTTAAAATATAAATAGTTTTTACAAATTGTTAGGGTTAAAGAGCCTTCTTTTAGAAAAATAGTTAAATAAAAACATTGTTCTTACCACTTTTCTGCTTCTGTTCCCTTAGTTGCCAAACGTACATATATTCTCCTGGTGACAGTAGGGAACTCTTTGCTTTTTAAATGGTGTTTTTGTCCATTTATTGGTTCAGCAGTGGCACTTTTTCAGGACTCCTTCAGTAGATATTGCACTTGGTTCCACATAAGACAAATTAAGTCTTCAGTATGATGATGAGTTGTCTGTTATGTGAATATGAAACAATTTTCCAGACCCAGTAGAGAATCAAACCAAAGATGGTCATTATTTTTGACAGTATTAATTCAGGGTGAATTTTGGCAACTTTCACTTTTTTTGTCACATTTGGCTCAAAACATTTGACTCAAGCCATATTCTTCTTTAAATAAGAAATGCTTTTAGAAAAAGGTTTTTATTTCTGACTCAGGCCAAAATCTTCATATGATGATATTAAAATATACTTTGATGGAAAACTGTTCCTGAATAAGCTCTGTGTCTGAGTCAGATGCAGCCCGCTGACACACTGTCTGGAAAACAAACTTTTCTCACAGTCTGATATCTCTGTTAGATCTCAGAAACTATGTTTACTTCTCATTATTTTCATGTACTTATTCACGGCATGGTCTTGTTTTATTTCAGCCCTTATTCCGTATTTGGATATGAGTGTGGGCTCTCTTTACTGAATATCAGAAGCAACAGCACGGTGAAATGTTCACATCAGGGTTTGGTTTGTGTCTTTAAAAAATGTTCAAATACATGACATGGGCTCCAGTGCCTCAGAGAAGAAGCTTTGGTGGATCTTTATTTGGCTTTTTGCCCATCTGTTGATCAATCTTGTCTCTTGAAACCAGCTTTCGCTTCTCATATTCATATAATTCTGTGATAATTTGTTTCTGAACTCTTCTCCTAAGGGTCCGTTAGGAGCAGAGATAAGCTAAAAAGAGAAGACATCACTGAGACAAAGGTGGTCACTTGAAGTGGGATAAACAGATGAACTCTCATAATTTCATGTTATTCTTTTAATCCACTTTCAAAATGACTAAAACATAATTTAGATCAGGGACTTGCAGTTATGAGATCTCATCTGCTTATCCCACCTCTCTATAGATGCCGTTAGCTTTTCTGTTCTAGTTGGACTGATGTCGTCTTATTGAGTTCAGGGTTTTTTCTAGGATCTCAGATTGGCTCTGTTAATGTTTTATAATGTTTGTTTTTCTAAGTTTTATTTCCTCAATCTGATCTTTGGTTCTCAGTTAGACTTCCTTTAATCCAGGTTTCTGCAGGATCTCTCTTTTTTTTCTTTTCATGTCCTAGTTCATGCCGTATTTTTATTTCAGGAAGATGATCCCTTTTATCTACTCTGCTGCAGTGATATCTGATGCTCTAAGGTGTATATGCAGTTTTTTGTATTACATTTTTTGGAAGGCTAACTATTTGGATCATTTGGAAATAAACTGTTTTGCCACCCCAGCCTGACTCCTCACTATGAGTCTGTTTTTGGATCCTTTTCACCATCCACCATGACTGAAAGTGGCTGCATGGGCTCATTTAAAAATATGTAAATGTATCATAAACTAGCAATATCAAGAACTGAAGCGATGCGATCACAAAAGCAATACAAGAGTGTCTGAGACAAAACTGCAATGCTGTTTAACAAAGCGACCTCAGTAGTGTGACTAAAAGAGGTCAACCTCAAATGAGAACGTTTATCACACATATGAATTTACAAAGAGTGCTGCTTGTGTCAATTCATCAGTTACTGATACCCTTTTAACTTAAATGTGAAAAATGGCTGTACAAATCCCACTCTGCAGCTAAGATGCTGTGATTACATATGCAAAACCTGCCCTTTGACTTTGTGGGAAACCCTGCAGATGCATTGGCGTAGAAGAAAACGGTTTTTATCAAGCAGGAGCAGTATTTAGATCAGCTCTGTAATTCTTTGACACACTTCAGTATTCACTGTCCACCAAAGATTCAGGAAAACTGTTTGCTGCAAACACTGAATTATGTACATAAATTGTTATTCGTATACTACATATAACATTTATTTAACCAGGAAAATGGTAAAAACGATAAGATAAAAAAAGACTGATGGCATGCGTTTTTTTGAGTTTAAGTGAGACCATCTTCATTTTTCATATGATTTCAAACCTCCATGCAAAGGGGGTGCGGTGTAGTTGAACAGGATCAAATAAACTGAATGCAAACAGAATATGAAAGTGGCTGATGACATGAAAGTATCTTATTTAAGCCTTAATACCGAAAATGAAACCCAACTTCAAATTAAATTCCAGTACAGCTCTAAACCTGTGGTAATGCACTGACCTACATTATAGATTTACTCCATTCTTGCTTCACAAGCAAGACACTTCCTTAAAAATATTCCCCAAGCTTCTTCAAGAAATCATCTGCTTTATCTCTTCTTGTAACCACCTCATTGTTCTGTTTCATTTCTGTCTTTCAGATGAACATAATCCTCCGTCTCTCCTCGCAGACCAGAAAGAGATTCTGTAGCTTTGGTTGAGCTGCTAAAGGTAGATGTATAACCAAGTTTCTGAGACAGTTAAAGGCATTAATGGGCTAATTTTATATATAGTATGAAGTACCATAGCTTTGTAGTTTGTTTCAGAGACATTGAGGATGTTCTGCAAAAGGGTGTCAGTTTCTGCTTCCTATAGATGAAGCACGTGTTGAAAAAATCTATAACACAATTAGTCATGACTGATGAACATGATGCAGGTCAAAGACGGAAGAGTTGCAAGATGAAGTGAATGATTTGGGTCTGAGCACAAGCTCACATGCAATACCCATATCTTGTTAGAGAATGAACATCTTATCTGCTGTTTGTCCTATGAGGAGCCATTTTTCTCAGAATCGGTTTCAGAATGTATAAAGAGTTTTTCCGGCGAACCTGCTGCAGAAGCTCACCATGACCACAAGCGGTGCAAAGAGTGTGATAAGGGTCATGACTGCAGCCCTCTTATTATTTTTATCTGATTAGCAAGATATTTTTAAGTCTGAAAGTATATGAGTTACCATCTTTTCATGAAAAATGACAAAAAGAGAATGGAGTCTTTCCTTTTAACAGCAGAAATGAGGAGGGGCGATGTTCACAGGGCAAACCACAAAAACACAAAGGCTACGAAAGACAAAAGAGAGCTGCACATTTTCTTCAACTTTAAATACAAGTGTTTCCTGTCTCTGGAACCTAAGTTAGTTTCAAGTTCTGCTTCTAAAAGACAAGTTATGAACTTTTTTGTACTAAATATTCTACTTTTACTACAGAAGCTAGCTAGCTAAGATAAGAAAGCGTTGCTTGCTTAAAGGAACTATACCTGATATTATTTTAATCTTTCTAAGAAAAATGGTTTTCTACATGGTATAGTATGTGGTAAAAGTGGCTATTTCATTACAATTAATGACTCATTGATTGCACATATTTACGAGTCCAGGGCATTTTAGTTAGCAAAAGCGGCTAGTTTTTTTTAGCATTGGCGTGACGCTCTTTCTCGGCTGGGTTAATTTTTGGAACGTCCAGACTCCGATCAGCCAGTAATAGCGTCCCCCTGGTGATCCTGAGTCAAATTATGAAAGTTAAACCCCTTAGCCAAGAAAAAGCGTCACACAAAAGCTTAACATAAATAGCCGCTATCGCTAACTAAGCTAGCCAGACGTGAAATCGGGTATAGTCCCTTTAATGTATTTAGAGGAAGGCAGGCAGTCTGGCAGAGTCTCCATGTAAAAAACATTGATGTCTGACCCCAAATTTTACAGAAGTAGATTCAGTTCTTTTCCCTGTAGCGTCCACTCAAAATCCAAAGAAAACACGAGTTTCCAGTCTTGACTTTGATGACTGAGTCTAATCACGAAGACTGATGCCATCCCAACCACTTATCCAGAGCACACTCCATGTACAAGCCAGCTTTCTGATGGGTTCATTTTCCTCATGTTCGCTCTAGAGCAGGGATGTCCAGCTCCAGTTCTCAGAGGCCACAATCCTCCAGGTTTTAGAGGTTTTCTTGCTCCATTGCAGCTGATTCAAGTGAAATGGCTCTTCTCAACAGCTTATTGTCAAGTCACCCAGGCATGTTGAGCTGAGGATCAGATTCTACTGTGCTGCAGGACAAACTACTGCTGTGGGTCAAAGTGATCCATCAGGTTCGTTACTCATTAACCATTTTCTGGTCTCATTGGGCTCCATGTTTTTCTCTTATTGAGATGTGGAGCAGTTTTTACGGTCCCAGTGAAAATTAAAGGTAGAGCTGGTGATGTTGGAGAGCTAGCAAGATATGTAAGAGGCACCTCCCCTAAGCCCCTCCCCATCCCAAAAGCTCTGAACAGGATGGCAACTACAAGCCGGTGCTGTGAAAAGCTAAGGTCTGAGCCTCAGCGAGTTTTGCTCATTAATTTATTGCTGCTTTGGTTTTATAAATTGATTTTGCACAGTTAAAGGAGACTCTGTGGAACTGGCAAACACAGATGACCTCTTTACATAAATCCCCATTCTGAATAAGAAAGAAGGTGCAGCATCATACCTGATTCCAGATGTGATTATTTATTCATTTTAGATAGGAAATATTTAGTTGGATTTTTAGAGGATTCAAAACATTTTTTCTAGACAAATGAAGCAGATAGCCATCTGTAGGCCAGAGTAGATGTTTGCTCATGCAGACAGACATCATCAACGCACAGACAAATGTCGGTGTGTATGCTCTGTTAAAAGGAAGTGCCATAAATACCACAGACAAAAAAGCCTTCTGCCCTCTGCTCACTGAACACTTCACCACAAGAACAGTTTCACAGCATGAGTACTTTAAAGAAACACAAAAACAGAACCCACTTTTTTTAAATGTTTGACACCAAAACAAAAGGTTTGTTAAAATGTAAGTCTGGCTAGAAAGTTAGAATACCGCCATTGGATTATATGATTGATTTTACTATAATTACACAGTGAAGCCTTCTTACTTTTTGCAAAGCATCCTCACTAACTAATAATTTATGAGATTTCCCAGGATCAGTTTGACACGGACCTTGTAATTATTAAAAATGCAATATTTTTAAACCAGAAATGTGAAATATTGTTAAACTTGGAAGACAAATATACATATATACAATATTATTCCTTTAAATGAAAAAATAACTAATGCTGTCATGTCAAAAGTGACTGGTGGTGAACGGTACAAAACTCAGCTGTCTCAGTATAAAAAGAAAAGGTGCCCGCTGTGCAGCCAGCACGGTGGAGAGGGTGCTTGGGCTTATTCATGATGGCTTACAATTTCTTGTTTGCCCTCCTCTCCACAGATTTTAAAACTGGTGCTATATTCCAATACATTTTATTGCAATTAATGAATGAAAATCAACTCTTCCTAGGTTTAAAAGATCCAGGAATGACTGTAGTTCCAATTGTCTGGGTAATTTACCATCTTAAATCAGAATTAGAATTTGTGGTGGATAAAAATGTAATTCTCACCAGTAGCACAGCACACAGTTAATAACGGTGAGAGTGAGGGGTTTTAGCTAAATGACTGCACAGGAATCCGATAGAAAAAGGTTTATTTACCTGCAGTTGAATCAATGAGAGGTGTGAGGTTGGCTGCAGTGTCGGTGGTCAGAGGCAGGATGGAGGACTCATTCCTCGAGGTTCCACAGTCGCTCTGACTTCAAGTGTTTTTATTACCAGAGTGTCACGTGTGTCTGTGTTCACAATCAAACACACAGTCCCACATGCACGCATACAAACACACACGCACACACACTTCTCTTTCTACTATGATGCATCTGGTTTTGTCTTCCTTTCTGTTTAGCTGCTTCTGTTTTTCTCACACAGACACATTCTTGTCTTGTTATCAATCACAAACACACACACATGTACACACACAGCTACACAAACACATAAACAAAGTGGATAGTTGAACTGCTAATCATGCTCTCACGACTTGGCTAAAGAGATTTTTCCACAGAGGCCAATGCTCTTGCATTCTTATCATAAAAACATCGTTAATCTAGTGAATGTCAGACAAGAGAGAAGCCTCCCAAACCAGGAAATATTGTTTAAACTCCTTAAAAAACTTTTTCTTCCCCATTTTGTTCTTACCCATTTGCTTGTTTAAACAAAGGATTTTGCCCCATTTGTTACCTTGTGAATTTGACTCCCTGTGTGTCAACATGAAATCAAGGTTATAAAAAAAGAAAAATGACACCTTTATTTCCCCTCAGCTGAAACCTCTTTTATGTTTTCACATGTGGTAAACCCACTTCTGTTTCTGGGTTACGGGAAGCTAGCTGGCCCAGATCAAGCTTCTTAAACAAACTAAAAACAAAACTAGAATAAACCTCATGTCGGTGGTCGAGCTGTTGATGCAACTGGAGTTGATATAGATGAAATAGAAATATTCACTTGAATAAATGAAGTAGATTCTGTGACAGATTTAGTTATATAAAATAGCTGGAAATGATGAATGTGTCAAAGTTTGAGAATAAAGGGATACAACTTTTAGAATTATCCATAAGCCAAACTAAGAATTTACAACAAATAAAAGCAGTGAAGAAAAAAGGGAAAACATATTATTACATGCCCTTTTTATGTCTTCCCTATTGATATGCACTCGTGAATTAATCTAAATATGCTTTGTGGTGGCGGGGCAGAGGAGACCAGGGCATGCCTACTGTACCAATTATGTGGTCTCCAATTGTGAGTTTTATTAATTCAAAGTGAAGACCTCGCTCCTCCAGTATATATGTGTGTGTATGTATAGCTGTGAAAGAGGGATTTTTTTTGTTTAAAATCCAATGAAAAATAAACAAAAATTGGCTGCTTGTTTTGTGCAAACACTTCAGCATTCAACTGAAGTTCTTGTTGAAAGACGTGTTTGGTGATGTTGCCTCTGTTGTGACACTGAAAGTTCATGATTCTGTTATAGCATGACCCAATTGGCCCGGGGAGCTTCAAAAAGGAAGCGTTTGCACTCTTGACATTATGCAAGGGCAGTAAAAGAAAGAAGTGAAGCTTTCATTGTAAAAATACATTAACACTCATTCAACTCTACAAAACTGGTATCTAAATGTGTGTTATAATTCTACATGTGATTACTGTTCTCCTGCTGTCCTCTGGTGGCATGAATTGAAATATTTCTTTTTAATTGATTCCTCAGATTTCACCTCTAAGTTGACAGAAAACACATTAACCACAGCTCAGATATGAGGCATAATCAGGAAGGAATGAGAAAGTTTAGCAGAGTGTGGTGAAAGCAGATGGTGTGATCAAGAAGTTTAAAGAGGTAATCAGATGAAAGATGCAGATGCTAAATAATGAGCTCACCATAACCTTTAATGGTGGAAAAATATGAGCAAAATAAGTCTGAACTCAAAGAAAGCAAATATATAAAAATAAATCAGTTTTAGTCACAAGCTGGATTTGATGTTTTGCTCCAGATGTTCAGCATCAGAGAAGGTGAAATGACTGTCAGTCTGAATATTGCTTCATGGAGGAGGAAGTAGGATGACTCCTCAGTCTTATGTCATCCGTCTGGATGTTGCAGCCATGCATCGCTGCACCCACAAGTACCGAGAAAAGAGGAAAAACACCAACTGGACATCTAACAGTTAGTCACCACGGATGTGCAACTGGTGGTCAGTTGAGTTTCAGGAACCAGTGTGGGCGGCATGATTATTTTTTCTTTCTTCTTGACCTTATCCTTGCAACAGCAGAATTAAAGGAGGGAGAAACCCTGGAGATCCATTGCCCTCGGTGAAACCACAAAAACTGGTCACATGGATTTTTTTCTTTTAACCTTTAATTATTCTGTCGAAATGTTTTGACAACCAGTTCCCATTTGAAAACGATACCTGGCCACGAATCCTGTGGTAAACAAGATTCAATCTTCTCTTTTACATCATGAAAAAGGGGTTCATGTTTAATTAGTTGGAGGTCATGTGGTTTTAATTTTTTAGTTTTTTTTCTGCAGAGGTTTTTGTTGATATTTGACTTCTCTACAATATGTTTGAATGTGTCCCAGCTCATGTTTAGCTCTGATTCCTTCAGAAGTTGGGTATCTAAACTTTACTGGAGTCATTATTTTTCATGTGTCATTTTACTTCTACCCCGTACGTTTTCACACACAGTTATTTGTGCTTTCTAACCCTTAAATTTTAAAGATAGCTTCGTACTCCCATTTCATTCTGGCCTGTCAATGAAAACCACTCCAGAAAAATTGAGCCACCAGGAGGGAGTAAATTTGGTTGTGGCTGGATAAAAAGTATAAACATACAATTCCAACACTCTGTTGCCTTGCATGTTATCTATCATACCTGCAGATGACATAAATCCAGCACAGTCCAGCAAGACCATAGCAAATATATGAGTGGTACAAAGTTGCCTTTAACAGTGGTTCTTAGAGATTTTTCATCCAAGTTACCCTTAACCAGTGCAGAACGTTTTGGTAGTAACAGAAGTAAACAGGACTGTACCATCAGTGCTCAAATTTAAAAATTTAAGTGACATTCATAAAAACATGTTATGAAAAAAATCATGACTAAGTTTGTGGGAAAGTGTGTTAAAAATGTGATAAATGTCTTCTACTGTGGGATTTCACTCCAACAGAAACATGTTTATGAATTCATATGTTTTGAAATCCTCAATACAGAACCTGTATATCACCACAGAATTTTAGCTTTTATTATAGTGATATGGGTCTGTAATAAATACTTTTTTTCTTCTGATCTGGAACATTTCTTGCTTTACTAATTCAAAATGCATTTTTATGTTTCATTGGTTTGAGAGACTTGATAGAAATAGCGAAATACAACGTTACAGGAAAAAACAAGATTTGCATTAATCTGGACACCATCATCAAAGCAGCAGGAGGTAGCATCTAAAGTCTGTGTTGGAATTCAGACTAGTTTTAAATAACAATAAATTTTGCACTTCATATTCTGTCATTTAGATTTCTTTGTTGGTTTAATCTGGTATATTTCTAAGGTGTGGGTGATTAGTTTAACAGAGAACTTCCTTCTGGTGCATTTTCTCAGTCCGTGTCCTCTACAATGAGCATATTATTGCCTAATCACTAATTATAATAAACTTCCAAAAAGATAATTAGTATAAAATACCTTGCAGTCATTTCTGAATCTTTATTTGTGACTCCTAATGAAAAAGACTGGCACCTCAATTGTGCTCCTGATGTTGCTATGGCTTCATTTGACCATTCCCTGTTCTCAGCAAAACTAAAGCGTCAATTTAACAGTCAGACACTGAGGAGCCATCCATCCATTTTCTGAACCGCTTAATCCAATTGGGTCGCGGGTGTGCTGGAGCCTATCCCAACTGTCAACGGGCGAGAGGCGGGGTACGCCCTGGACAGGTCGCCAGTCTGTCGCAGGGCCAACATGAAGAGACAGACAACCACTCACATTCAAACCTAAGGAGAATTTTAAAGAGAATTTTTAACCTCACATGCATGTCTTTGGACAGTGGGAGGAAGCCGGAGTACCCGGTGAGAACCCACGCATACAAACTCCACACAGGAAGGCCAGAATCCTGACCAACTTGGGACTCGAACCACCGTGCAGCCCACCCTGAGGAGCTCCTACTATATTTACAACAGCGTGTCTCTCACCACTCATTCTGCACTGGTTCTTTGGGTTTGCTGATCCATCCTGAAAATATCTCAATAAGCCTCTTTTACATCTAGTAGGCCTATATCCTTGTCTAGCTGATTTTTTTACCATCACACACAAACATAGAAAAAGGATTAGATGATTTGTCTTTGACATGACATGATGGAGTTAAAAGTTCTTTTGCATCAAAGATGTTTCTCCTTCACTTTCTCCTTCACTCTTGTCATTTATATCATGGCCACTAGATGGTGCTGTCACTTAAACATTGTCACTTAAAGCGTCAGTCTTGTGGATGGCCATCACACTTACATGTCAAACTGAACTGAAAAAAACGGTTTTTCCTTTATATTTTTGGGCTAGTTGTTATTTTTCTTCGCTGTTCCTCAATTGGGTTTTAATTTCAGTCTCTTCCACAAGCCTACATTGAACAAATACTGTAATTAATGAAACCACATTGAAGCTAAATCTTCTACTCAAATATCAATGATACAGTAGCTTTCATTTGGTCACTGAATTATTTGTTAATTCATAAATTCTCTGTGATAGCTGGCACGTCCTTCCTTTCTCCAGCTTCCTTCCTGTAATGAAGAATGTGCTGACACATCATCCGTCATTACTCGCTGAATGTGTTAGACACAATAGAATGCCTCATCTTGTTTCAACATGACACTCTGTGATGATCTGGAGGGAAATTCTGCCAGAGACGGAAGCAATTCTTTAACGTGTCAGCATTCGATCAACCAAACACGCCCTTACTTGAAGCTGCAGGAAGTTTTACACAATTAGGACACAACGAGGCTGCAGGCAAAAATGCATAAGCAGTGGTAATTTAAACGTTTAAAAGAGTCATCAAAGTAATTGATGCATTCACAATATAATTATAAATAGATTTTCCCTCCATGTTCCGGAAAAAATGCTTAACAAGTACAGCTCACCCTGTGTTCTGGGCTGAAGGCATATACAACAGTGAATTGAGTGGGGGATAATGTAAACTTTTTTATTTTTAAAGGTTGTGTTGTTGCGTTTAGGAGCTCAGGTAACACAAACCCTCCAGAGTAATGCATCCCCTGTTGAAAGTATAAGGGGAAAGGTATCAAAATCACTTCACTCACAATTTTCTTTTTTTAGAAAAAAAATTAGAAGAGACTGTAATGATCTTAAATGTAAAATAAAATTCTGTGAAATAGTTTGGTCACTCAGAAGCAAACATTCCTGAAACAGCCTGTAACCATCAGGGAAATTAGTAATTATTGATCATTTCGAAACAGTTTCAAGCAACGGTTAAACGTAGAAAGTCAAAAGTTGATACAGTTTCTGAGACATTTTGCATCCCTTTGGTAAACACTTTGCTCAAAACGCTGCAGCATACTATCTGATTCTACTAGTTTGTACATACTAAATTTCAGGAAGCAGAAGATTACACTACAATTTTGACATGTCACGCAGTGATAAATGGTAGATATAACCAAAATAAATGAAAAATGAAAGGTATAACAGGTTTTGTTAAAGGGTAAAATAAACATTTCAGATTAAAAAAGAATCAACTTTTTTCTCCAGTTTTTCTTCCAGTGGGCTTTAAAAGGTTAAAAACACACCAACAATGTACCGACCATGAATAACACTGATGATTGTTTTATTATCTGAGATTTTTAGTCATCTTTTGTTTTGACCAGTGGGTTCAGCTTTGGGATTTCTGTCTGGTCCTTTTGGGTTGTCTATCCTGATTTATATTTTTCGTAATCACCATGTGTATTTTCCACTTTTTTTCACTTCATGTTTTATTTTCTGTTTTTATTTGCTTCATCTGTTCTTTGTTTAGTTAGTTGTCCTCAGTGTATAAATACCCAGTAAATACTCAATCCCAAGCCTGCATTTGAGTCACCACTCCATTCTGTTATTTATTAGTGTTTGTTGAAATGATAAATTCATGCTATGATGAAATGTACTGTTATTGTCTTACATTTCTGCCTCTTCAATAACAAAGGCAGAAATTTGATTAAATTGTTAGAAACTAACTGGCATATTTGTGTGAAAATGTATATTAAACAGCCTGGTGTTTATTTGCGAATAAATGAATGAAAATGAATTAGTTTTTTTTCTTATGAAGCTTATCTTGTCATTTGTTTTCAATGTTGATGTGTTAAACTTTAACCAAGACCAAAACCTGACATCAAGCAAAAACAAATTATTTTAGTTGCAGCTCTCAATGGAAGCTTTTTTATTATTGGTTTTTGGTCACTGAGTCTGAAGCATGTTGTGAATGTAAGTCATTAATTATTGGAATTTATTCTGCGCTGAAGGGCCTGTGAATGTCGAAATAAATGCTAACAGATTGAAAATTAGATCCACAACAGATTTTAAAAACAAAGAAGAGGAAGTTGGAAAACAACCAATAACACTCAGCATTCACATGCATGTTGTTTGAGTTGTCTTGTGGGTTTTGTCACATAAGGATCCGGAATTTTGGTTTTTGTGCATAAGAGTATGTTAAGCGACCATGAAGCAAAAAGTTTGGTCCTCCAACTTTGTAAACAAACCTCTCAGGCTTATTTTATTTGTGTTTTACTCATCCTAGGAAGCTAATTCAGCCCAGCCAGTGGAACGCCATGGTGTTAAAACCTGAAGAGATCTCATAGCTAACGTGTGGAGCTCGGCACCAATAGAGTTACATTTACTGCCATAACTAATTGTTTTTTTTTCCTAATCTACAGTAATACATGAGGCTCATGAGAATGCAAGTTCACAGATTCTGGCCTGTTTTACTATGTGCCTGGAAGATGTGCTGCATATCATGTCTTAATGTTTCAACACAGTTAATCTTGTGAGCACTGATTCATAAAAGGATGTCCAGTTCAATGACTGATGATACACAGTATGCTGATGTAGGAGTCTGCTTTATCTGAGTGGAAACAGAACATACTTATTAGTGTAATTCATACACTAATAAGTATCAGAGCCATTCTGTCTGAGATAATTCCTCCATGTTACATGTCAACACCACATTACAGAGAAAAGTTGTGGCAGAGTTACTGTAAAGTCAAGATGAGGGAAAAAGTAATTTGGTTTTACCACGTCTTTTTTATTTTATTGATTTAAACATGGTTTATTTATATTTATTAACTATTGTGAATGCATTTCTTTCAGCTCCATATTTTCTCCCTGACTAGTAGTTTGTACTTGATAGTACCTGTTAGTACCTGATAGTACCTGCTTGCAGCATCAAAGCACTCCTAGCGTGAGGTGTGTCTTATCCTCTCTACTCCTCTTCCTCTTCATAAATTCATTAAACTCTGTGTCATGACTGAAGGAGGTGTACTGCAACACCTCCATGTCCTCCCACACACATCACACAGCGCCTTGTTGCTGCTCAGCTCCACACGTTACTGCTACAGACTGTGTGCTGCCACGCCGCTACGATGCGCCTTATTTCCTTTGATTATGGCAAGTGAAAGAAAAAGTAGTTCCTATCAACTATAAGTTAGACAAGATCCTGACATAGTTACAAAGTTTCCTCTGTGTTACAGTTCCTGATAAACTACATACTTACCCCAAATAACCTAGATAGTCATACGCTGAGATGAAAATTGATTCTAGACGGTTAAGAGCCAGTATGAGAGGTTTTAATTTTTCACTTTTGATCTGGTGTACGTTTGTGTGACATCAATGACGAAGCAAAGGAATAAAACTGAGGGAAAGTTTCATTGTTTCAGACAGGAGCAAACATGGAAAGTCATTTAAAGATTAAGTTATCTTTGAAATATTCTTCAAAAGTACTTTCTCCTCAAAATGTAACTGATGAGCAAAAACCATCCTTCTGCATTTAACACGTCCTTCAGCTCTCTGAATGTTAATATACACTTTCTGCACACAGGAACTGTGCGTGTCATTCTGTGGGTCGTTAAACTTGGCTGGAGTAAATATGGAAAGCACGTTTGGCTCCGCTGTACCTATTCTCTGGAAGAGAAAAAGAAAATGGTTCACAGAAATAAAGGAAATGGTTAACGTCAGTAAACAGAGAAGCAGAGAAAGTGAAGGAAGTGAAAAAAAACCCCATAAAAACTACTTGATTGCGAAACAACTTGGGAAATGCATCATACACTGCTGATTTATTTAATCTAAACCATTACAAGGGTCATTTATCTTTATGATAATCATAATGTAGAACTTGTTTCTGGTGGCATTCAGTTTGTCACCTTGATTCTTTGCACTGTATGTGACGTGGTACAATCTCCATCCTCACTGCTGCTGTGCTCGTATTGAAATAAAAATGTTTTTCCATCCATCCTTAATGACTAACCCGTATTTTCAGCACAGTCACTGTTCTCAGGAATCTTTTTTGATATTAAATCAATTTTTGTTAGCTTAGTTATTAGTAACTCTGGTTATGCAACTCTTTATCCACACCTCAGTCCTCAGTAACCTGCAGGGAGTCTGTTTAACATTCCTCAAGCATTTTCTTTGCCCCACCCAGGGCTTTTTTAGGAGGGCAAAGGTAAGCAGTCTTTCTTTCTCTCAACAGACACTAAAAGGCTGACTGATGAGAGACGGAAAAATGGAGACATTGATTCATAAATCTGATAAGGACTCTGGACATTTTCAACACGTCACAAGCTTACTGTCTCACGGAACTGCAGAACTCGATATCTCCAGATGACTGAAGCAAGAAGTTGGGATGACTAATGTTTAAACAAGTGATAGGTAATTCATCCTTTTAAGGAATGAATCTCCTTCCTGCAGCCTTCCTAAAAATGTCAAAATTGTTCATTTCTAATGAAATTTATGAATAAACGCGCATGTCCTGTGCCAGCCTGATAAAGGTTCTTCTGCGAAATGATAACAGGCAGGAAACTTGATCAGAAACAGAGGGGCAAGCTAAAGCGGAGGTGGTTGCATGTGTCTGCATCCTACAGGCATTTTCTGGTTTAGATTTCTTCATACACATCTGACTCAATCATGCTTTTCTGCATAAAGTTATCACCATTAACGGATATACGACAAAGTAGTTCCATTAGCTGAAAGAAGATATAGGGCCGGACTTGGCAGCTATCAAGCAGATTCTCCAGAATCTAGATCTCTCATAAATTTTTTCCTCTTACGTACCACCTGTGGGATTACATTACTTCTTTACGTAGGTGTAGCACCTTTATGAAGAAACTCAGTTTATTTGTAACAGCAGAGGATCAAATAATTACTCATAAGTAAAAGGAAAAACATAAATTAGTATTCATGTGTCAAGAAGTTTTCATACTAATGTCATCTTTCTAAAAAAGGACCCAACTATCAGGGGAGATGGAAACCTTTTGAAACAAGGTTTCCTAGAATAACTTTGGAGACATGAAAGATCAGAAAAGCAATTATTCTTTTATACTTTTTGAGATTCATTGATAAAAATAATGAATAAATTAATCATATAAGTTAAAAAAAGACGTAAATTTTCTTCATGTTGAAGGCAACAGTTTACTTGTGTTTTCTTCCTCAAAGTTGTAATGAGGAGAAATTTCACGTGGCTACTTTTATTTCTTGTGTTACATTGTGTCTTCTGTGAGGTTTTCCTCTTTTTATTGCATTTATCTTAAAAAGTTTATACTTTAAAACTTCTTAATACTGCTTAATACTTTTTTTTTGCTTTAACTTATATTTTAATTGTTCTGTACATGAAATGAGCAAATAAACCTGCCTTGCCTTTCCTAAAATGTCTGAACATGTGCAAATCTACTGGAGAAGGTCCAGTGAAGATGTTGGTGAGATTTGACATTTTATTGGCATTTTATAGCATTCTTTCCACGGCTTTTGCAACCAATCCCCTACTCCTTTTTAAAAGGCTTATATAGAGAGAGTTGAGATAAACTGGACTAACATGGATTATGAAAACATGGATTATGTAAAACATGAATTGAAAGTAATTACGTATGAATTACTTTCAAATGTAATAAACTGTAATTAACTGGACTGAACTGAACTTTATAAAAGTGTATAAAAGTGCTTTGAGATGTCTGTTAAAGGATCCAAGTAGTGAGAATGTTGTTCCAGGTGTATGCTGAGACACTTGTTTTCACTGTTGTACTGCCTTGTATTGATTCATTAATTACTTGATTTCTTGCTCAGTGATACGTATTAACCTTTGGTGGTGGATAGAAGATACAAATGAACAAATAATTATGATAATAATGAACAGACAATTAGAGAAACCATTTTGAGCTTCTGGGCCAATCACCTGATGACCTGTGACGTCTTCCCTTTTTATATTGTATCTCCCTAGGTAACAAGTGGATATGGAAGTGTAGCCCAGTAGTTCCACAGGTGGGATTGGGTTTAGAAAACAGGGTTCAAGTTCCCAGGTTGGCAACAGTGGCCCTTGTCCCACCTGCTGGCAGCCCACTGTTTGGCTGCTATGATGACTGGGGCTTTGCAAATAAAGCTTAATTAAAAAAAATGCACTTTGAATTGAGTGTTTGTTTAGCTTTATTGCTTTACTATGTCTCCTGAATTTCCTGACTAAAAAAAACCCTGAAAAGAAAAGAGGAATTTTCTTTAGGATTATAAGATGATTTTTATTTTAATTTTTTTACTTTTTCTCATTCTTCAAGATTCTATTACGATTTCTTCAAGCCATCGCTCAGATCTAGTAAAGTCCTCACGTAACCTGTATGTTCTAGTAAAGAGTGAAATGGATAAATGGGTCATCAGGGCGGGAAAAAACCTTTTCGGATCAAAGTTTTTACGACCAAAAGATGCACATTATTTTCACCAGAACCACTGAGAGTAAAGTCATCAGAAAAATGGCTGACGGATGGAAAGTTTGCAAAACAGTCACCTTCATTCCTCACTGGCTCCCATACAAGACTCAAGTAAAACAGCTTTAAAGCTGCTTCATGTGACACAGAAAACTTCAGCGTTGCTTTGGCCTCATTTATTTTCCCTGATATAAAATAAAGAAAAGCTGAGAGCTGCAAGTCCTGCAGTGTGTGTAGCTGCACAAGTTCAACGTGTGCATGATCATTAATGGAACATCTTAAGCTTTTAAACACCTGCTAGAGGGATGTTAACTCAGCATAACTCATACGATGGACCATGTGACGCTAGCTGGGCTGATTCATCCTTACTGTTCCTGCCATGTATGTTACCTGCAAGCAGGGGCAAAAAGAGAATGACTAGGGAAGCATGGTGGATTAAAAAGATATTAAAAACAGAAATGACCTTCAGCTGAATGTCCCAATTCATTTTCTCTTTGCATTTTCAGGGCAAAAGTTCACTGTAAAATAAAAGATAAATAAATAAATTTACTGTACACATACAAACACAACACATCTACAAACAACCAGCTGATTTAGTAATGAACAAAGCAGAGCACTTGGAGTTGTCCAAGTTACTAGAAAGTTACAGCTTATAGCCAGAACTGCTTCTAAAACACACAGCTTGTTGTCACCATATAGGACATAATCAGCATAAACTTGATTTAATATTTGAGTCTCATCTAAGCATAGTTTGTTCTGATAAACTCCATTACTTAAATTAAAGATTCTTATAGTTTTTCATGGCTGAGGATTTGACAGCATGAAATGTCTTTAAATTCTGATGTGGTTAGACCATAATTATCTCCATCTGGACTTAACTAATAGCTCACTTTGACCACAGCCTGCATTTTTCATTACGTTACTGAAGAATTTGAAAAAATACTCCAAATCTTTGCAACCTGAAAGAAAAACTCAGATAAATCAAAATGGACCAAAAACAAGTGCTAAATGGTGTTAAAATATCAGTGAAAGGAAGTCAGAAAGGAAGCTTTTTTTTCTACATCAGTTGCACTTAATATGCAAAAAAGAGAAAACCAAGACATTCTCATCAATCTGTTGCCGTTCCCCTGCATGATTCATGGCTAACAGAGCTAGCTCAGCTGCATCCTTCCAGTCATCAAGCTGCAGGTTAACGGATAGAAGTATTTATCTCTCACTACCTCCTTTTGGCTACTTTGAAGTTCAGGTTGTGTTTTCTTTGTGTTAGTTTTGTGTGTTTTTCTTTTTGGGTTCATTTCCTCATGTATTCTGATAACTCGTTGCTCTCCTGTTACAACTTGTGAAACCAGATATAATTCCGAAGTCCCTGCTTTTATGATCAGCCTGGTTTCATTTGTTCTTTTCCAGTTTATTCTTTGTTGCCTTCTTTCCTTCATAAGAAACACCTGTGTCTCACCTGAGTTGGTTTCTTGTAAGTTTAACTTCAGTTCCTGGAAATTCTGCCTCTGGAACGCTATTTGTTAATTTTTAAGTAAAATCCTGGTTCTTGCATCCACCTGTCGGTGTCATTCCTCCTCGCCTCTCGACCGTGGATCATGACCACTGGCTTACCTGTATAAATCACTGACACCTTTGATGACTATAAGCTTTCCATACAAGCTGATTTCAATGAATCTAGTCAGAATTTGCAGTGCAGGTATCACGTGGATTGCACCTCTGGCACTTTTCCATAACATATTGAGATGGAAACCTGACGAGGTCAGACCTTGGTAACACGCCTAGATCGTGTTCACTGCAGCACAAGAAGAAACACACAAACTGAAACTGCTGGTTTACTGTCAACAGACTCTTATTGTAGGTTAACAGCAGCGTTCACGTTTCCGCCATCGATACTTATGCAAGTATTTCCTTCAGACATGGAGTTATTCATGAGGGGCAAGCTTAGTTTATTTATCTGGATGCCCATCAGCTGCAGCTCATCACTGCTGCGATTCTTCCTGGGGTTCATGCTCTTACACCATGTCACACCGTAGGTTTACAATACATCAATGGACAAACACTAAAATAAAAATAAAAAAAGGAAAATTCTGCAATACTTTGCAATAAGTTCCATTAGTCCACCAAACCCAAAAATGACACTATATACACTTTTAATAAACTTTATCACCATCACTGTATCAGTATGACACAAATAATCATAATGAAACTAAGCTAATATAATTATAACAATATAACTTATCAAGATCATCCTGCAATTCATATTTGCACATAGAAATGAATGAATGAATTTCACAATTTGCTGGTCAGGTATGTGTAAGTTGTAAATTTCTCTGTTTACTTTCACTGAATTCCAACTTATTTTGCTTTGTGAATGGATCCATGCTATAACGATCTTTCTACTTAAGAGTAGTGAAAACAGAAGTCTGTCTCTGACATGTAATCAGTTTAATTGTCTATGCATGGATTTAACATTAGTCATATGATTTCACTGTTTTGTTACTTTCATAGATGCTTTAATATTTCTGTCATGGCATGGCATGTCGGCTGTAATTTCATCCTCGTGCTTTAACAAAGATCTAATGTTTGGCTCTGAACTCAAAACATCACACTTTATCTGTGGGACAGGGGCTTCCAGTAAAAACAATAATGAAGATACATTAAAACCTTTTTCCAGTTACAAAAATTATGCAACCCGTGAGTTTGTGAAGAATTATGAGAACATTTTTGCATTTTAGTGATTTTGTCTCACAATTTTATTCTTGGTGTCTCCAAGGATCCCAGTCAGTATTTCTAGTATGTTAAATATGTTGGAAAGTGACCCATAGTTCCTGTGTGGATTTAGGATGTCTCAGTGTCTTGTGTTTCTACGTGTAAACCTGGATTCACCCCTTGTTGCTGAGAACAGAACCTCGCATTGCCCAGAATATCCGTATCTTGGCAGGAATCCTTGTTTTTTTTAAGTCTAAAGATAACTTTTTTATGATTCTGGCAGGCTGTTTGGAATTACCGTCATACTGCTGGATTGATTTTGGACAACTCAGGCTCATCCAACTTTAAGTATGACCTTCATTACCTCATGTTGGTTCAAAACCACAAAAATCCTCCAACAGCAGGAAAAAAGAGAAGATGGTTTTGTTCATATGTACCATGAAGCAGAAACAACCAGGAATGAAAAGATAACACACTCCCATCTTTGCAGGAAAAAGTTAACTCAGAACATATGTTGCATTCATATGGAATAATATCAGCAACAAGTCCCAATTCCCACATCCAGAAAATTCTGTTCTGGTTACCTCAACATTTGCTTTGATGACATACTTCACTTATTGTCTATATGGATATCAGGCTGCAATCTGGCCGTCACACTGGATTCCTGCTTAAAGTGATTATTTAAATTGGTGCCAGTAAAATCCTGTGGTTTGCTGCAGAATGTTTCTAAAAATAGTTCATCTTTGTTAAAGCATTCATCGGAAACATGCAAGAATGTGACCCCTTTGTGTCACTTGACATCATTAATACATGGACTCGTTGGTCTTTTTTCTCTAACTCCAAGCATGTTATGCATTTGGCAGGCATTAAGTATTAACACTCCAGCAGGGTTATGAAATGTTGAAATATCCACCAAAAAAAAGAGGAAAAACCTGCATCCGTCATTGATTTGCATGCAGCTTTCCCCAGTTGCACTTTCAATGCTGCATTCTCCACATTCCTCCATTCAGCAGAGGTCAGAGAAGACAGAAGGGGGGCGGGAGCGACTAAGTTAGAAATATCCGGAACGTGGGTGGTCGGGGAAATGATGAAAGAAGTTGGTCTAACTGTGAAAACCAGCTATTGTGGAACAGCTCCCCTCTATCTTTCCAAACGCACACACACTGATGCACGCAGCCCCCCCCCCCCCCCCCATTACCCCATATGGCAT
>JAVQJG010161766.1:0-36289 GCA_036024015.1 Craterocephalus amniculus
GGGAATCTGTTAGAGGGAGTGGGAACATGCCTGTGTGTAAGTTATTGTACAAAGTCACTGCAGAGCCAGGTTTTCATAGATCATCATGTGGGGAACCGTGGCTCCCCGGGCTCTGTGATTTATTGGATTCACCAGTGTAGGCCAGCATGGAGCTGTTCAACAAATCAACAGATGGATCACTGTTTGTACCCCACTCTATAATTAAAAATCAGTATTTACTGTCACCAAGGTGATGACTGACCGAGCTTGCAACAATGTGTGGTCTTTATGCTTTGCTGAATTCAATACTGATTGTTAATGGGGGGACGATGACGTCGACACACTTTTTCTTTTCTTTTTGTCTTCTATTTGCAAAAGGAGCCCTGGGTCTCTCCTTGTCTGTCGTTCTGGTCGCTGAATGTCTCCGGATAAAAGCCACATCAAGGAATCGCATTAACATTTTCTGTCACCATTTATTAATTCACCAAATACAGTGAAAATGGCATCATAATATACAATAACTCATTCTTAGAATGTCATGACATTTTTGTTGCTTTTTTTTGCTTCATAAAACAATATTTCATTATTGAAAATATTAAGGTTTCATGCACAACAAACCATATCCAGTTTCTTGAAAATAATGGTACAAAATAAACAAAATTAAAAAACCAAAAAACTGTAATGTCCAAAATCAGTCAAATAACACCGTGTTATTTGAGGATACTCGTAAACAGTGCAATATACTCTAAAACTGCCATTTTCTAACAAATTCATCAACGAAGCTCAAGTCACAGTATACGATTTTCTTAATAATAGTTTAACATTGATGTGTGCAAAAAACCCCAGACACATTCAGTAAGTCTTTAAAAAATGTCTGACCTTTGATACAGAATGAGACCAGTCCACTAAAATCTTAGATGCGCCTGTGTGAGGCCCAGTCTCACTCACTATATCCTCTCTGAAGTACAAATATTTCTGTTGATGAACTGTAAGACGATAGACTAGCATATAATTTAAATAACAAATATTTAGATATAAAAATACAAATATGACTTTCGTTAAAAAGAAGCGTGCCAGGGTAAGAGTGGCGGCACCTGCGTTGGCACCAGGAGTGACAGTTCATGCAAATAGATGGAGAAAAAACTTCAAATTCATAGAGGACGAAAAAACAAAAATAATTCCAACCTGAAAAAAGAAACAAATCATACAGATAACTTTTTTTCCCATCAATTTCATGACTGTTATTTAAAACATGTACTAGAATCTCCTACTTCTGCTGGCGTCTGTAGATAATCTGAGCGTTTCTGAAAAATGCAAAAAACAAAAGACAAAAGAGAGAGAGGGAGGAGGGGGAAGAAAGATATGTGCAGGTGTAAATCAGCTACATGAAGGTGCCAGCTCGCACCGTTAACCATTGACAGGTAATGCAAGAAGAATGTAGCTCGTTTCTCAGTTTTATCCGCAGCCTAGGAGCTGTTTAAGTGCTGAAAACAAATGGGCTTCTACTACAGAAAATATTAACATTGCACCATCCTCGGATATATTTTTATACATAAAATGAGTCTCCTCTATATAGCAGACAGTAGAGTTTGGTTGGTCTGTTTTTCAAAAAAGCATTATAGCAGCAACAGGAATGCATCGGACCAGTGCTGAAAGGACAGCTCCCTTGAATGCACCGTCACTGACTGAATCAACAAAGCAAAGCCTAAAGAGGGGGATATCTGAGAGCTTAGCCTATCTACTGTACAACTTATTGAAAAAGGACTGAGATTAAGCTTTGCCCTCTAGTTGCAGTGTTTTTGTTGCTTACAGCGCAGTTTTTTTGTTTCTTTTTGTTTTTTCGGAGAGGAACAGAAAGAGATGGTCGTGAAGTAATGGCAAGTTCATCCATCATTTAAGTCAGCAGAGGTTGAGATACAGAGCGGTGTCAGCCGTCTCAACATCTTGCTGCGCAGCAGTAGTAAAAATCGGGACTCGTTTGGAGAATTGCCAGCAATCCCACAATAAATCTTGGTCTTTTCCAGAGTCCATCATTCTCTCCTCACCTCTCACCTCTCACCTCTCACCTCTCACCTCCTCCTCCCCCTCCTCCTCATTGCATCTCTCCCCTTTAAGCCATATCCATTGCCTCTTCTCATTTCCCTTCCATCATCCCCGTCCTGCATCGAGCTGCCGTTTTCTCCTGCAACATCCTTGAACATGCACAGCCGACAAGTGCTTCGAATCGGTGATCAAAAATTAAAAAAGTCTGCAAGGCATCGTTGGCGTTTAAACGCCAGGTGAAGACTTGTCTGTCATCCCTTTCAGGACCTCGTCTATTCGGTCGTCCTCGATGACCACTGTGGACAGGAAAGGAAAGAGGATGTTTACTCAGACCAGATTCATCATCACTCACTGATATGAGAACCAACCCATTTATTTCAATGATGGATCATTGTTTCTTTCATTTATAGTTGATTTTTTAAAAAGGGAATGTGGATTCCTAACACAAGTAAAAGCAGACAGATGTGCGGCTGTAGGTTTGTAAATAAAAACATAAAAACATTAGAGCAAATCCCCCCACGCGCATGTAGGCTAACCTGGAGAAAACAACTTATTCCCGTAATGGCCACGAGCCAGACCTTCATCCTGGAGGTTTAACCCTGCTGGTTGGACAATGCACGCGGGGTGTGTCCTTGCACAGGTAATTTCGTGCGAATGCAGTCAGAATGTTGTCGACCACTTCTGACCTTTGTAACAAAGGCGTATATTCAGGCTGTTTTAGAGGATGTGTGGAATATTCTAGACATCCAAAGATAAGTGAACTCCCGGTTCTGTCTGCTCTATAAAACCCTATTAAAGCTCATGTGCATCACATTAATAATTCTTATCGTGTATCAGTTACTGGAAAGTGTGAATCCAATGCCTCACCTCGCTTGGCTCGGCCGATCTGCCCGAGCTTTGGGGGTCTTTTTGCCTGCGACGCAGCGAAAAAGGCGCTTGTGTCCTGCAGTCCGCAGCTAAAGGACATCTGGCTGACCTCGCTGTCCGCCCCGTAGCCGCTCATTTTGCCCTCGTTATATGGCAGAACTTCGGACATTGTGGCACTTATAACAGAGAAGAATCACCAGCGTGAAAAGGCAGTCCTCCTCAGGAGTTGTAGATCCTTTTTTATATATATAAGTTGACGAGTCTTCTGCAGGGGATCCTCAAGAAGGGCCAATGCTGATGTCCCTCTGTGGTCTCTGGATGTTGTTGCAGCTGCAGAGAGTGTGTGTGTGTTTGTGTGTATGTGTGTGTGTGTGTAGTAGAGACAGAGGCAGAGAGAGCTGCGTTCACTTGTGTTGCTGGCTGATGTCTGGCGAGGGAAGTGGGAGATCCCGGGATCATAAAGGAAACCCAGGCAGAGCGGTGAAGTCATCCATCCGGGTTTGAAACGCGAGAGTGTGTGCGCGTGTTTGTGTGTGTTTGGGAGCTTTAGGGGACTTCCGAGCGGTAGAGGAGCAAGAGTGACACCAGCAGGAGATGGATGGAATAGCAAGTTACTGATGCAGCCATCATGCTTTCTTCAGGTTGTCATTTCTGTTCACATTTCAGGGCAAATAAAGCCTGCACCCTGCTCCAGCATGTAATGGCCTTATACATCTTACATTTAACATTTTACTGTAGGTTTCTGTCTTATAACTCATTTTGTTGTGTCTGGTTGTTTCCTGATGCAACCTTCAAGTCTGAACAGAAAAGAATGGAATAATAAGGTACAGCAAGTACAGATAACTTGAAGTGAACCTACGGGGGCATGCATGCACAGGCCTTCCGTACAGCAAAGGTCAGCAGGGACTGGGTTTGTCATTTAAACTTTCATTTTAAAGAAATGGCCTGATCAGGAGATGCTAGTCAAAGAACAAAGCAGGAAACAGCTATTATAGGGCCAAATGAGCATTTATTGGATGAGAAACCCTCAAAAAATCACATGACACATATCAAAACTCAGGCTACAGTTAACAGACTCACCGAAACTGGACAATAGAAGATTGGAAAATGTTGGCTGGTCTGATTTTCAATTTCAGCAGCAACTTTCAGATGGTTGGGTTACAATTTGGTGTAAACAGTATCAAACATAGATCCAGTCTGTTTTGCATCAGTGGTTCAGGTTATTGGTAGTGGTGCAGTGGTATTGGGGACTTTTCTCATTGCACATTTTGGGCCCCTTAGTACGAAATTGAGCATCCTTTAAACTTCATGGCTTAATGGAGTACTGATCCTGACTGTTTGCTTCCCTTTATGTCCACAATGTACCCATCTCATCTACAGCAGGATAATGCACAGAGGAACTACACCGAAACATCCAGAATCAACTAGAACTAGACAGAGTCAGATGAAATCAGGAAAAAGCAGAGCGATCTAGAACACAATTCAAGGCAACTTTATTTATATAGTATATTACATGTACAAGACAATTCAAGGTATTTTTACATAAAACATTAGATGCATTGCAGCTGGGTGAAGGAAAAAAATACACTTGGAAACAAAATAAACTTTAAAAGAAAAGAAATCAACGCAATAAAAGAAGAGATTATTTCAAATGAAAAGCAAAAGAAAATGAAAAAGTACAACAGATTAAAAACATGATCAAGTTTACAATTCAAACTTAGAACAAACGGTGCACATTTGGATTTTTAAATTGAAGCTAAATGCTGCAGAGAACAGGAAGGTCTAGACATGAGGAGCATAGAAGCTGAAAGCAGCTTCCCCATGTCTGGTTCTGACTCTGGGAACTGATGAGAAACCTTATGATCTGATGGTTCATACTGGTCAATACCAAAGCAGAACCAACCATAACCTAGCAGAACCATTTAGAACTGGGCAAAGCAGACACAACAAGGCAGAGTTATAATAAACTTGTAAAAGTGTTTTTGTCTATTTGCAAAAGAAGAAATAAACAACAACATGAACAAAAAATGTTTTTTCATCAGCCACTCATCAATTATCTTTACATTTGCTGTTAGAAAATTGATAGTTTTGTCAATCATGAGATGAAACTGGCTGAAAATAGGCAAATGGCTCATTTTGACAAGGCTCAGTAGGGTTGATACATTGATGTTTAATTTAAGATTACATTATTTTATTCTGTAACATTTTCAGAAAATTTAGACTCTTCGTCTCATAAAAGCTAGAATAACAGAGGCTAATATTGGACAGAACCTGTTTGAACATCTCGGGTCAGCTGACCCGTCTATGAGCATAAAATAACCGTTCCATGGAAGTAGTGCTCTTCTGTTTGAGCTGCCAGTCTGCTTAGCTGAACAGTTACATGACCAACTGACAGCCTTGAGATATGATGCTGGAAGAACTCCTGGATTTCCAGTTGGGATAAGACTTGGTTATATAGTGGGAACGAACAGGCTCCTGCCTGCTGGCTGCTCATCCACACCGTCGATGTCCTTTCATGACAAAAAGCTGTCACAGAGGTGTAAATACGAATGTTGCCAGCTGTAAAATCCATCACCTTGTCCCGTCAAACACTCACACTCGGTGTATAAGGCTGTACACCGGAGATCATAAATCTTCCCCCTCTGTCCGAATGTAATTCCCCCATAGTGACTGACAGGGCCGCTTCTGCCCAGTATAAGTGCAGCCTCCAGCTGTCAGCCAGCGGAGATGTTGATTCATGCAGCGGGGTTCAAGCATGGATACATCCATGTGTTCAAGCACGGGCCAGGGATTTCACATGATGTCATCTTTCTGCGACAGAGGCAAAATCTGACCCGCTGCCCGCCGATGTACCAGATGCTGCTGCACATCCAGGCCAGGAACATGTGTATGTTTTATCGAACGGACACGCCCCCATCTTAACTCTTAGAAACATGAATGCCAGCTGAGTTCAGTGCTGGGAGATTTTCATGCAGCAGATGTTTGTCTTGGCTGTGATTCCTCCTCCTCTGTGTCAGTCTTTATGCTTCTCTTTCTCTACTTTTACAGCAGCCAGCAGTTCCTAATGATCAGCCTCCCTCAGTCAGTCCCATCATCTCTGACAAGGGCACCCGCCCTGTAAAAGAGAGAGTGTGTGTGTGTGCTCCTGAAGCAGTGCTCCCAATTACAGATGAATCATTATGCTGAGTCACTTACCTCCTCCCTAGCTCTCTCTTCGAGCAGACCAAGCTTTTCTAAAGTCACACACACACACACACACACGCGCGCACACACACACACACACACACACTGTATAAACACACCATGTTCCTCCTTGAGGAACACTATAGCTGAGGAAAAACACCAATAACAAGCCCAGGGATAAGAGTCAGGATCAATTTAGCTCTCAGGGTGTGTTTGTGTGTAAATGTGTGTGTTTGCCAGATTGGGACACAGAAAACAGAGTTTATATATCAGGAAAACTAAAATATAGAAATCTGTAGCTGCAGAAAGACGAAACAGACCAACTGCAGTGAATGTCTCATCAGCAGAACAGTTTGTTTCCTTGCATAAACATCCTCCAGTGGATTGGGTGAACCTCGGCAGAGCTCTTGTTGTCAGATCAGTGAGCATAAAGCTGAATTAAAAATGCTCCAAGCTGGAGTGTAAAGCACACGGAGACTCATAAGGAGGCTAATCTGTCTCAAAAGGTGAATGCTTTATCATTTATTGCTCAATGGAAGTTTTGTTCAAATAACCAGTTGGTTAGCCATCATCAGTGTTTTAGTCTGGTTGCGACAGTCCCTGGTGTACTCCTGGATCTTTGTTATTTCATCCTAGCTCCAGTACTCACACATTATTTCCTCCTTCTTTATAAGAAGGAAACAGAAAGAAGGAAAACAGGAGTTGTTGAAGTCAACCAGCATGGTTGTGATAGTCGAATAAGCCAGCTGATCCCATAAGTGTTCAACTGAGTTCTGGTCTGGCCTCACAGCGAGTCATCCTCCCCTCTCCTGAATTCAGAGGTACAGTACTCTGCTGATCCTGCCTGTGGACATACTGGAGGATGCAGGTCCCAGGCCCTGGATTAATAGCATCAACACTGGCTCCAGATTCTCATTCTGAAATGTCTGCTTACCAGTTAGATGCCAGTCCGGTGCCCTTCATACATCTGTGACAGGCAAACATCTAGTTGCACATGAATCTTGAAACATTAGTGAATATAGAAATATACGTAAATAGAAATACATAGAGAATATACCAGGGGATTTTGAATCATGTTTGGGGGGCATTACCCATATCTATAGCCATGCTGCTCATTCCATAAAAGCATGATCCTTGTTTGTTATAACTCATTGTAAAGGTTCCAAATCAGGCTTTTCAAAGATGTAAAATACAACACCTGTTGCTTTTATTAAAGTGGAGAAATAATCAACCAAACACAACACATTATGCAGACGGTATTAATTGTATTGTTCAATAACAACTGGACTGAATGGTGTTACTGAACTGAAAATCCAACCTAAATAATCATGTCCAACCGGCATGTATTTCCTATCTATCCTGCCCCTTAGTCCTGCTCCTCAGAGAGAGAGAGTACTTGGTTTGTTGTTGATGAGAGGAGAAGCACTGCAGTCACACTACTGTCAGAAAGTAGGTCACTCATTCCACGTTTCACTGCATGCCCAAAGCAGATAGGTGACAGCGGTAATTGGCATCAGGCACTATGGCATGCTGTGATGGGCCACTCTCCTGAGATAATGCATCTCTGTTGGTGTGTCTGCTAAAACCTGGCCAGGCAGAGTAAAAAAAGAAAAAAACAGGAAAAAAAGAGGAGAGAAACAGCCCTCCGTCCTGGCCCTTGTCATGTGGAGCAGAAGCACAGAAGGTCGCCAATGTGTGAGGATTTTCAGAGTTTTATCAGACCTTTGTTCTGCAGAGCTGGAAGTGTGCCAGTTTTATTTGAAACTCTTTGTATTAAATACAGCAATGACCTCCATCTGCTGTGCTTTGGGTTGGTTGTGAGACTTTCTGGACGTAGATACAAAATAAGATCTTGGCTCTTTACCAAACGAAGCAGAAAATGCATTCCAAAAGAAAAGTTTTTGACACAACGATGATGTCGGGAGATTTTACATAATCTGCTAACTATGAATGACATTTAAACAGTTTATTCTGATTTGTAAAAAACTCCTGTGTCATATTATGTCCAATGTATAATAAAAGGCTTCACCCCCACCCCGACTCTTCTGCTGCTTCATCAACACAAATGTGATTCTGCACCTACTGAGCAAAGCCAATTAGGCAATGGCCGTATAATCTAAATTGTTTGTCAGCTATCAGAGTGGATTAAACAGGACTCTGGTTGTATGATGATTGCATGTGATGTGGAAACCAGCCACTGGAGTCTGAGTCTCCCCCTCCCCACTGCTGGACAGAGCAGGAAGAGTAAAGAAAGATAGACACCTAGCGGTGCAGTCGTCCTGTGTAGACAGCTAGGACAAAGAGAGAAAGTTTGTTTGAAAATTGTCTAAACTTGCTTCACATACATGATTTATTTTTTATAAGCATTTTATAATCATCAATGTTCTTCTGCTTCAGTGTGATTTTAACCTGTTGATTAAATTGTATTGAGCAAACTGAATCTGCTGAAGAGTGACTGTTAAAGGGATAGTTTCTTCCCTCGGAGAGCTCATTGAGAACTTAACAAAGTGAATCCATGTAATCACTGATGAAGACACATGGTCTCCTTTTGTCCAACTGCTCATTCTTTGTTTGTTTTAATCCACAGTCAGGCCTGACCACCAACCACTCACACACACACACACACATATGTTAGCTTTTCTTCTTCTCCATGGTGATGCTGAAAACAAATTGTTCTATCTGCCGATAACAGCATCAACTCAGGTCTGGTTAGACAGGACAGAAATAGTACACCTGATGACTCACCGTACACAAGTCTTTTCACACACCAGGTGCTTTCAACAAGCATTTAAGCTTTTTTTGGGTGGGGGGGGATTCAGACTGAGACTCTGGAAATGAAGAAATGTGAGGAAATTCAAGTCTACATTTTCCTAAATGAAGAAGCAGCAGCTGTAATATTGAGACAAGTGTATACACCTATAAAGCCATCCATCCATTACAGATACTTATTTATAGCCTATCAGTTTATCTACAAATAATTTTGTGATTTATATTTATCTGAATACAGAAGGTCGCTGTAATGGTTATGATACAGTTATCTGCATCATCTGTTTCACTGGTGCAAAATCAATACTTATGTAATGTTTGGCTTATATAATATTTCAATGCATGAATTAATTCAGTATATTGTGAGGTACTGCTACTAACCATTAACAAAAACATAAATTATACCATCAGTTACTTCTTTAATGACTAAACCTACTGTATTTACGGTACATGCTTAAAGAAATAATGAATGAGTGTGTCCAAACTGGCTGGCATTGCATCAATCAGACAGATCCAGTTTACTGGATTTCAGTTACATAAAAGTTTACATTACATGACGCAGCGGGACTGCATATGTTGTTTGCATATGATGAGCTTTATGAATCATATCACTGTGAGCACAGCGACTGCTCTAAAAGGTTTATCACGTACAGAGATCCTGAATTAAGGAAATATACAGTTTAGGCAACTTGATCTCAATTCAATTAATGCATGAAGTCACTTGAAGATATCCTGACTAATGTAGTGAATTTTTTAAAGGTTTGATACTGTGTTCATTATCATAAATTGAGCATTTGTTAAAAAGGAAAGTACTCAACTGATTTTGAATTTATATTTCTTAGTCATGTAGAGTAATTTTCCAGTTTTAATGCCATTCATCCCATATTGTTCACAGTACAACAGAGCCCCATTAACTGTGTAGTCAGTGCAACATGCTGAAGTCTTTGTTGACAAATGTGTCTTCATTTTGTCCTCCTCTTCTGTCTTTCCTTATAGGGTGATCAAAGTTAGATGTTCACATGGCATCTCAAATAATTTTTTCTACTGATAGCAGAAACAGGTTTCACATTTATGAAGGAGAGCTAACAGGGAGGTTTCTGTAATGAAAATAAGAAAGTGCATATAATTTGGCTGGATAATGATTCATTGAAAAAATCAATGTAGCTGCACCACAAACTATTATTAATTATCCCACATTTGTTTTTCCTTTCTTGTTCCCATTGCTCCATTTCAGCTAGTGATGATCGTTTGTTTACAGATTCTGATAAATACGCAACCAACAACCAATTTATTGTCATGACTCCAACATCAAATACAGAAATTGAGTAAGCTGATCATGTTGTAGCCGTTTTAATCACGTCAGTCAATCAGACATTCTCAAAAGGCTTTATTCAACTTTTGGGGGGTATAAAACATGCTTTCACACCTAGTATTAGGTGGTATGTGCTGATAAAGGTAAACATACCCCTAATGTTAGTCGAGAGGCCATTTCATCCACGCCGTGTGAGTGGAACTCTTGCAGGTTATTTTAAGGTGTAACTTTACTGATTTTCTAACAATAAACCAGAGTTTTACACATTCTCCCTTTTCTGTAGTGCATCAATGAATGTTGTCATAAATGTCTTGGATATTTTTTTGACTAGGTTCATACAGTACAGTACTATCACTCAAACAGCAGCAGCAATCTCACATAACAGAATAAGGCACATAAATATTAAAGAAAATATCCATCTGTATTGCTTAAATTTACAAGATTTCAAATAATTAGATTTTTCTCAATTTTTTAAGTACAATTCCAGATAGAAGTGCCTCACAGTCCCTCTGTTATAATCAAAATGTTTGCTCGGTGTCTATTTAGCTCTCATTTATTCTCAAATTTGAAACAGTTAAAAACTTGGAGGATAAAAGCCGGCACAGTTAATGAGGTGTTTAAAGTGCACTGAGGTCATACAGTCACAGCTCAGGGCTGATAGAAGGGCAGCACTCGGACAATGTTCTGTCTACAGATGGGGCATTTGCGTTGTGGCAGGGCATGGAAGCAGACGTAACAGCAACACACATGTCCACAATCCAACAGGATGCAGTCCCGTGGCTGACTTAGACAAATCACACACATGTTCCCCGTGTCCTGGTTGGCTCTGTCTCCGTTGGGCTCGCTCGATTGTAGTCTGATGGCTTCAGCTTGTCGTCTTGCAAATTCCCTGTTCTCCTGCTCCTGCTCCCAGCGGACCTTTAGGTGGCCGTAATAGCGTATGCCAGCCCAGAAGAGGACGGCTACCCCTGCCAAAGCGGAGGCAACAACCAGCGCCTTCCACCAAGCGGCCATGCTATCATTCTCTCTCCGCAGAGTTTCAAAGTCTGCAATGCTCAAGAAATACTGGGAGCCATCAGACGGGGGCCGAAGACTCAGCGCTCCATCTGGATCTACTACTAACTCGCCGACGCCTGTAATTGTAGTCCCCACCTGGAAAAAGAGTCGAATGAAAGAGTCAGCCGGAGAGGCACGCATCAAATCTAAATATGCTTTTATGAATTCACTGATTAACAAAAAGGAAAAGTGTTAGAATCTCACAAAAAAAACTGACCTTAAGCATTTCCTCGATCTCCAGGAGACCTTTAGACTTCTCGCCGCTGAGGTACTGCCCCACAAGATCTCCAAAACCATAATTGGCCTGATGAAATTTTTCATTAGTGATCTCCATGTGATTTCCTGAGGCTTGTAGAGGGCAGAGGACTCTGATGGTGGTGTCATCCAACCCAGATAATAAAAAAGGTACCATATTCACTCTTTCATGCAAAACCCGCTCTGTGTCCATCCTGCAGCAGAAAGACAGACACACACAGTAGGATGATCTTGCCGGCGAAATTACTTCAATTTTGGCGTGACATTACTTTTTAATCATGTTATCAACAATCTCTGTTTGTGACCAGCCAATTCTTTCTCTATTCACTGGTAAGGTACAACAGAACCTCAACTTAGCTTTAATTAAGCCATTGCTTAAAATGTCGACTCTTGATCCTTGTTTTAACTAATTCTATGCCTATAATGAACTTAACCTTCATTTCTAAAAACCTTTGAACTTGTTTTTTAAACAACTAAATGCACTTGTTCCAAATAATAATCTGCACAAAGACTTTCAGAACTGGATTTAGAAAACCGTGTAGCAGTGAAACAGCATTAGTTAAAGCTACAAATTTTTTATTGTGTGCCTCAGTGACATGAACACTTCCCATCTCACCCATTTAACAAGAATGGCACTGTCAAATTTTGTTTAATTTCGAATATTTAAAGACGTAACATCGTAGAATCTGTTTGAAATGTTAGTGCGAGCATATTTTCTCAGTTCTCACCATGTGCGCGAAATGCCGCTCCATACCAACTTGTGTTCTTTCAGTGTAAATCTTTGCAGCACACCGGCAATTTCTTTGTGGAAGTTACTTGTCAGAGGCTCACCTACTGGCTTCACATTACCTACAACATATTTGTATATAAACACAAACACACACTTTCAGCAGAGAATAAAAGGGTGATGTACACAGGGAAAACGTGTTAACTTTTGTCTGTGCTGAAACAATGAAAGGCTCTTTACCTTCAATGACAGCATACTGAAAACATGCTCCTGGAGTAACTTTCAAAAGACCTTTGAGTTTTCCATCTATATTGAAGTGCGGAGCATTCTGACCATAGAAAGCACAGATTATTAAAACAAGCAGTATACAACACACACACAAAACTATCTTTTTAACATGGAATTTGTTTAGTCTTTTCTAAAGTCTCATGTGTGCCTCTCTCATCTTTAAATAATTACCTTTACAAGCCACTATTAACAGTTACGCTCAATCATCAGATGAGAGAATGTCACCATTTTTGTTTTTTTCCCCCCAGCTTCTCATTAAAATTTTATTCGCAACTTGTAATAAGCTGCAATCTTTTCCACAAGGGTGCCCCCAATCTGTAAGCGTGAACATTCAGAGGTATTTAAATAGAGTGAATTTTTTAGAATAGTACATCACAAAGTATGCTCACTTACATTAAGTTTATCGACTGTCGCTCTGCTTTTTCTGTGCAAATAGTAGAAGATGCCTGAGAAGGTAAGACTGGCCCCAAGACACACCGCCTCTGTAAATGTCACCGAAAATCCATCCATTCCTCAGTTTCCTGTCATAACCTAAAAGTAGAGCAGCACATAAACAGCATGTAACAAGGGCAATAGTTCAATTATGTATTTAAAGCTGTAGCAGGAAGCTGCGAGACCATTCATTTAAGCATACTTCTACATATTTTGTGTGTTTTATTGCATGTAGAATAAATTAATCTGTCCATTGTGCTTATCCATTTATTCCAGACAGAATTAATACCACAGAAGTAATGATACTGGTATTTTTCCTTTGTATGAAGACAACAACATGCATCCTGAATCACCGCTATGAAAAGGATTTACATTAGTGAAGAGGGTTTGTTATATTTAGATTACAGACCCATAAGTACAACCCAAATTCCACAAATGCTGGGATGTTGTTTAAATTTAAACTGAGTGTAAACTAAAAGACCTTCAAATAACATGAGCCAATATTTTATTCATAACAGATTACAGATAACAGAACAAAATGACTAAACTGAGTAATCTGACTGTATTATATACAAAAATGTAATACTTGATACAGCTCTCAAAATAGTTGGCACAATGGCTGAAAAAGTTAAAAAGATTCAGTTGGGAGAATAAATCGATGTCAGGTCTGAAACATGGTTGGCTATTAAATGAACATCCTAGAAAGTCTTTCACAAGTAAAGATGAGCAAAATCTGGATTCCATTAAATCATAAATAAAAAGATTGTGGAGTACTTCAAAAAAATGTTCCTCATTGTCAAGTTGCAAATTATTTGCAACTCTCATCATCCCATTAAGTGCATAATATTATCAAAAGATTCAAAGAAACTGGAGATGTCTGTGTGTTTGGGACAACCTTTATTAGATGCCTGTGGTCTTCAGACCCTCAAACAAAACTGCATCACTCATTGGCACTGATATTACTTCATGGGCTCAGGAAAACTTCCAGAAACCAGTCAGTTAACACAATCCTCCATACCATCTGCAGAAGACAACTAAAGCTCTATTATAGAAAATATTTGAACACGCTCCAGACACAACGTCATGTCTGGTAGGCTAAGAATCACCTGAAATGGACCATTGCAAAGTTGGGAGGTTTTCTACGGTTAGAAGAAATTTGCATCTCTGATGGTATGAGGGTGCAGAAGAGCATGTTGTACAGGCAGCTTGCATGTTTTGGAAGGAACTATGAATGCTGAACAGTATGTAGGGGTGTTAGAACAACATAAGTTCCAATCCAGATGATGTCTATTTCAGGGAAGGCCTTGCAGACTTCAGCAAGACAATACTCCGCCACATGCTCCAGTGATTTCACAGGAGAAGAGTCCAGTTGCTGAGCATGCAGTCTAGATCTTTCTTTCTATAGGTTTTCATCTATAGAGAACTTTTGGTGCATCATTTAATGAAAAATACTTTAAAGATGACCAAAAAGACTTTGGTGGCTGGAAAACTTTATCAGGCAAGAATGGGACCAAATTCCAACACAACAATTCCAGAAACTCAAAATATTGATGCCCAGATGTCTTCAAACTGCTCTGAAAAGAAGATGAGGTTTGTCCATAGTAAACATACCCCATGCCAACTATTTAGAGACCTGTAGCAAACACACATTTGACATGAGCTTTTCTTGCCCATAAAATGGTCAAATTTCTCAGTTTAGATATTTGTTATGTTATTAATTGTAACACATGCATGAACAAATATAACATTAGAACCATTACAGTATTTTCTGTTTTGAAGCAAATATTGGCTCACGTGATTCGACAGTCTTTCGGTTTTCCTCCATATGTTTCTGGAATTCGGGATGCATGCAGTACACACATGAGAAAGAAGCAGACATGATAACACAAATACACTTATGCAGAAAATATTGTTGAAGTTATAGCAAATGATCTGTTTCTACACGTGGCTTCCGGACCTTTTTGCGTAATCTCCAAAAGTAAACAATGACGTAAACAGTAACAATGCAGTATTATTATAGAACTGGTTTGGTTCAGAACGCATTCTACCACCTTTTGAAAGATTGCCTACTATGCATGTTTTAAAATGTAAACTAATGAGGCTCAAGGGTTCTGCAAACAAATGAGGCTGCAGCGTAACATCCACAACACGAGGAAAACGCAAAGACGAAATAGAACTACAGACATGAACGTAACTCACATGTATGATTCAGTAAGACTGTCTGTGTTTAACGTCAAATTAACATGGATTACAAGAAACTACACGTCCGTTGCCGGATAATAATGTTTTCCCAGATATTCAGTAAATTGAAATGATATACCTCTATGTGTTCATAGAAAAGTTAGCCGCTATCATGCTAACGTTGTAGGACTGTTGGGGACCAGCAGTGACCTCTAAACGTTTTTTACTGCCTTAAAATGAATAACCTTATGACTGATCAAACGAAATGTGTAAACAAAAAAAGGCTTGGCATCAAAAAGAAAAATAAACATATTAACAGTTGGACTTTTTTTGTTATTTACCTGTCAGAGTAAAAAAACCTACCAAGTTGACATAGCAGAGTACGCAGCGCCGTCCATGTCACGTGACGTGGGTGAGGAAACGTCACGTGACAGCGGGCGCATGTCAGTTTCGGACTCCGTTCCACGTCGTTAGTCTCCGCCGAGATGGCAGGAGGTGCACGGAAAAAGTCACCCGCGTCTTCGTCCCCCTTGTGGGGAACACTTCAGACACTCTGGCAGGACAAGCATTTGGTCTTATTTAAGACGGAGCACACGTTACTGGTCGTTTCAGTTTTGTGGTTCCTGGAAATCGGAATCAATTTGTGGGTCATACAGAAAGTGTCCTGTAAGTAGCCACGTGGCTAGTTAGCATGCTGTCGTGCACAGTCGCTTTTCTCAGGGCATTTGGATGCTAAGAAGTTAGCCTTAGCAAAGCATAAACTTAGGCTGCCACCTGTCCAAGGGAATTCACTGACAGTGCATTACCACTGTAGTCTGCTGTATCTCTGGCATTTATTATTTCTATTGTGAACATGCCCTGAATTCAAAGATATAATTAAATATATTTAAGCACAATAACAGTATGAACATTTCGGCGATATGCCATTGGGTTTCGATTTTTTTTAACACGTAGGATTCCAATAACTCCTTATTGTAAATTCATCAATAATGGCATTGTAATATGATTTTAGTTCAATGATGGCAGTATCAGTCATTTTGTTGAGCATTAGTGCAGTCAGATCTGTGTAAGCAGATTTACACGAAGAACGTATGATTTAAGAAAAAAAGTTAGACGCATGATTAACATGCAAGATGTTCAATATTCTTCAGTAAAATGCTTAAATAGTACATTATTAAAGTCTATTAGATAAATACGTAAGGAAAGTTGAGCTGATTTATAAGAATAGCAAGTAAGTAAACACTAGTGATTTTTTATTCGAATGCAAGTAAAACAAATATGATAATTGTTACTCATCATTAACAATTTTATGGTCAGCTATTCTTTCTTTTGATATACAGGATGTCCGTAAACAAAAGCAACTCAGTAGGTTGTATTTATTGGTTGCAAAGACTGTTTTATTATTGCCAAATTAAAAGTAAGTTTTGGGTATTTATTTCTTAAATGTGATCACAGTTTTATGTTATTTTCTGCAGACACTGAGATTGACTGGAAAGCCTACATGGATGAGGTGGAGGGAGTTATCAACGGTACCTATGACTACACCCAGCTTAAAGGAGACACCGGACCATTGGTGTGCGTATAAAAGCATTGAGTTATGATCCCTCCATACTTACGTGTATGAACCCTTCTTAAAAAAACGACCTTGTTGTTGCAGGTACCCAGCTGGATTTGTCTACATCTTCACAGCACTATATTACATTACCAATCATGGGGTTAACATCCGCATGGGCCAGTATATCTTTGCAGTTTTCTACCTCATAACACTTCTGCTCGTCTTCAGGATATATTACCGCACTAAGAAGGTCAGTCTATTGTTATGATGCAGAAACATCTGATACACCTTAAAGCTTACATAACTTTCCATAATGCTTAAAAAACAGCTTTTGCTAAGCAAACATGATATATACTGTGTGTTAATAGGTGTTAAAAGAATAATAAACCAGTGTTTTTATTTCTCAGAGTATATCATTTTTAATGGAATACATTTTTTTCCAGGTCCCTCCCTATGTGTTCTTCTTTGTGTGTTGTGCCTCTTATCGGATCCACTCCATCTTTGTGTTGCGTCTCTTTAATGATCCAGTGGCCATGATGTTGCTGTTTGCAGCTATCAATCTCTTCATGGATAGACACTGGACCTTAGGCTGCGGTATTTACAGGCAAGTGTGGACTCTTCAATGCGGGCAGCTAATATTTAAACAGATATATTTCTTTGTCTCATTTTTTATTGTCATTAAGTGACGTGATGAAATTAAAACTCCATCTCCCTCTCTTTCTGACAGTTTAGCTGTATCCGTCAAAATGAACGTGCTTCTTTTCGCTCCTGGGTTACTTTTCCTTCTCCTGTCAGAGTTTGGCCTCATCAGGACAATCCCCAAACTTTCCTTGTGTGCCGGCATACAGGTGAATATTTGCTTTTACATCAAACCAGGCACACATATTGTTACACAGAAATATGTTCAAGCACCATTTTTCTCTGTATCTTTGTTTTTTTCTATACCACAGCTTTTGCTCGGCCTCCCGTTCCTCTTAGAAAATCCTGTTGGCTATGTAACTCGGGCGTTTGATCTTGGCCGCCAGTTCATGTTCAAGTGGACAGTCAACTGGCGCTTCCTGCCAGAGTGGTTTTTCTTGAATCGCTACTTCCACTTGCTCCTGCTGGCCACTCATCTGCTTATCCTGTTGCTCTTTGCTTTCCGCCGCTGGAAAAGGTGAGATAGACCTGATGTGCAGCAGTGTCACCAGAGAGCTAAATGAGCTAAATCAGGGGATGTGACGGGCAGAATGACACCGAGAAGAAGTGCAGGACAGGGAGCCATCAAGGAGCTTTGTGTGTAGCTATTTATGCCCGGAGTGAAAGACAAGGCATTTCTGTTACTTTAGCAATGTTAGAAGCTGTCATGCAGTAATGTAGAATTAATCACTTGCTTCCTCCTTGAAAAATAGGATCTATATTAACATAATACATGTCTACCATCCTGCTATTTGGATAAAATACATATAGAATAATGACATTGCATAAAATGCATGTATTTTATATGTTTAATGACTTTATATAAACCGTTGATGAGATAATTTGATTTCATTGACTAGCAATATGTTTTCCAAAATAACATGTCTTATTTAAGAACCATCTGTGGCTAATGGGAACATTTTTTATTGGCTTTCTGCTAATTTATTCATCAGTTGTTTGAATTTTTTATCCCGAAATGTTAAGGACAAACTTTTTTAAATGGGTAATAACTTTGTTTTCTCCTATCAGATCTGAAGAAAGCATATTTGAACTCCTCGAGGAACCGAATAAGAGGAAAACGCCTGCTCAGAGAAGCACTGTGGATCATATCCTTCTGCTTCAGTCTACTGTCACTACAGCAGAGTCCATAACGGTTCCAGCACGAGCAGGGGTGTCAAACTCAGTTTAGTACAGGTGTCACATTCAGCGCAATTTGATCTCTGGTGGGCCAGACCAATAAACTATGAATAATGAAAACACCATACTTTTACTTTATGTGAGTGCAAAGAACAAATGCATTCTCCAGATGTACATAAATAAAGTAGTACATTACAATTATAATAACTAATGAAGATCTAGAATTAATTTTAAATGTACATAGTTGTACATTTTCAAACCTGTCAGATTTATTAAGTAAGAAAGATATAAATTATAGCTCATGTTATTCCCTACTTTGAAACGTTTTTAAATTAGGGATTTCAGCTACTTTTGCGTTTAAGAATTGCAGTTAATGTCTTTTATGTCATTTTCACTTCTACCAAATTCATCCTGCGGGCAGATTGAACTGTAGCACAGAAAGGTCATGTTTAGATTTGGAAGTCATGTCTTTAACTTGAACATTTTCAAAAAATCTTACTTTTCTTAATCATTAAAGTTTACATTTAATTAATTGTTATTGGTGGATAATCCAGTATGTGTGCATGATATCACCCAGGGATTACATGGATGGTATTCTTGGTGTTTCTTAACTGGCTATCACAGATGGTGCTGATTCTGTTCACCTCTAACTTCATTGGGATGTGCTTCAGCCGCTCGTTGCACTTCCAGTTCTATGTGTGGTACTTCCACACGTTGCCTTACCTGCTCTGGAGTGGAGGAGTCAAGCAGTTGGCCCACCTACTCAGGTAAGAGGAAGTCTAAACACGGCGCCACAACCTCAAACTTTACTGAACGGAGCTTCCCTTTATCCTCTGTGCTCTTCCTGCTATGCAGAGTCCTGATCCTGGGTCTGATTGAGCTTTCATGGAACACATATCCCTCAACTAACAGCAGCTCAGCCGCCCTTCATGTCTGCCACCTCATCATTCTCCTCTGTTTATGGCTGGCTCCCCCCCTGCCCTCCGCACCACCAGAAACACACCAACACACAGCTGTTAAGGACAAACGCCACTGAGCCGCCGCCTGTTCGGACCAGGAGTTGTATTCGGTCTAACCAGCTGCTGAACCGCTTCCATCCTCATCCTCTCTTTGATCCCCACCATCCGTGCAAAGGGAGGTGACTGCAGCGGACGGTTTCTGAGTGGCTTAAAAGGAGCTATTTGATGCTTCTCATCTCGGTGCACTGCTCAAAGTGACGGAAGCAAACCTGGAGGTGCAGACAGACCCCTGCATGATGTAATGGCTTGTAGTTGTCACTTCCAGTTGAAGAGATGAGAGAACAAATGATATAATCTCAGGTTTCATTTTCAGGCACATAATCAGAAAGAAGATCAGTCATGAATGTTTTTCTGTATTGAAATAATTTATGTTGGTTGCAGAATATTGCTGCATCCTATTCATACATTTTCCTCTTCATATTCTTTTATTTTAATGACATTTTTTAGTGCACAGGTTAGTTTATACTGTGTTTACAGACAGCAGTATATTGAAGAATGTTACTGATACCCAAAAAAAAGTACAAACAGGTTTGTAAGCTTTAGATAAACTTAATTTAATGTAATCTTTATTGCCACATTGAGTATACTCAAGAACTAAAACAACTTCTTTTTCTCATAGTATTTTTACTCAAAGGCATAAAGGTACACTGTAGAAAATTATTGTTGGTCTGATTTATTGGTCCATCCTCTAATTTGAGCACATACTTCATTACAAATGAAATATAAGCAGAGTTTTATGTTGAAAATAGATGTCACTTCTCTGTTTCCTCTATTACATCACATTAAACAGTCAGGTCATGTTCAGTATGTTTATTTCTTTGCAATCATCGTTTAAGTTATTTAATTCATGAAATAATCATCCGTATAAACAGTGATGATTATCAGGATCATGAAGTGTTATGATGCGTTTTGCTTAGTGTACTCCACATGGCTTCAAGCTAGAACATAGGCTACAAAAAGCTTATTCAGATGGTCAAGGCCTTCTTGTGTTTGCATAAAGCTTGGTGTATAATAAAAGGACACTTATGTAAAATTAGAACGAACTTGGCACTATAGTATCAGTAAATAAAATAGAGAATTTCCTTTCGATGTAGAGATGATTAGTAACAAGTTGGCTAATCACTGGGTCTTGCTCAGTTTCCTTTAAGATGATTGTCTCACATGTTATTGGGGTTGTAGCACAGCATGTTAAGTTTGATGTTCTCGTCCCAGTGGCGTAGCAGCAGGAACAGCTGCCTGGCTGATCCTCTGAGCCCCGCCAGGTCCACTCCCTCTGGCAGCTCCTGACACCGGAGCCAGAAGTCTGCTTTTGCTGCCACCAGCTCCCACTCCATGAAGTAGCCAGCGCACCGGTGCTCCAGCCAAGCCAGAGCCACGGCTGTGGCCCAGCTTGAGCCCTCCAGGTCCTCCTGAGCCAGCAGGCTGCTGCCCTGGAGGTCCGCTGCCTCAGCTGAGATGCCGTCACAGACGTCTGTCTCTGAACCACGGCCGCTGTCTGCCTGACCGAGACTATGGCTCTGAGAGAGGCCGACTGACAGCTCCAAGGAGCCCTCCTCAGAGCTGGGCAAGTCAGGGGGGGAGGTGGCTGGGTCACGGTCAGATAAGTGTCTTTTTAGAAGCTTGGACTCCAAAATCAGCGGGGTGTCATCTGGAGTGTGATGGAAAGGAGGAGCGGTTGGTTTGGTGAGGGAGCACGCGGAGGGGGAAAAGGTAACGTGGTGGCTAGCGGGAGCACCTGGAGGTTTGGCAGAGGTGGATAGGGAGGGAGCACTGGGGGATGTGCAGCGGAAGGCTGGGCTGAGGCTGCAGCGGTGCAGACTGTAAGGCGAGGCTCTTTTAAGGCGGTCCAGAGGAATCTGGACACAGTCGGAGTAGATCTCTGTCAGTAGAAAAGCGCCTGATGCAAGCTGCAGATGCACCTGAGAAAATGCCATCCAGGGGATCAAGAAAGGAGATTAAACAGTTTAAGCATGAAAATGTTGCTACTGTATGCTTAAGAAAAGCAAGAAAAATGTAAGTTCTAAGTATTTCATAACACTTAAGCCCCCCCTTGGTGATACAGGTAGTACCCGGAAAATTAGTATATACTGGAAAAGTTGTTTTATTCAGGCAATTCAATATAAAAGGTGAAACCAATACATTTTATGTACTGAGTACAGATGCATGAGTTTACTTTTAGAGGCCTGACATTTTTTAAATGCATTTTTTTATTGTTTTTAAGAAATATGCAATTTTTTTTATTTGAGGTTTTCTGAAGCTTTCCGACTAGTATCTGTAACTTCAAACATATGTACAAACATCAGACAAATAGTATGCAAATCAATATATTTCAGCTTTTATTTGTTTATATTTTGCTAATAAGGACATGAAAAAACTGAATATTTGCATATTTCTTGAAAAAAAAAAAAAGGATTATAAATACAAACATATCCGGCCTCTGAAAGTAAACTCTTGCATCTGTATTTAGTACATAATTTGAATTGGTTTCATATTTTATGATGAATTGCCTAAATAAAACAACTTTTCCAGCACATTCTAATTTTCCGGGTTGCACTTGCGTTACAGTATATGGTGAGCAAGAATTAAGTTAAATCTGAAATGTTTTGCTTTCTGATACATCATGTCGGCTCACCAGAGGCAGGTAGTCAGGAGCTTCACTATCAGCTTGCTTGTCGGTCTCTGCAGATAGACAGTGAGACTTAAGAGGAACCTGCTTTCCTGATGAAATGGAGGACCTGAGTCTGCCCAAAGGGAACCTGGAATAAATAAATACACAGTTATGCTGCTTACAGAAAATACAAAGCCTCACAGAAAGAGCCTTCTCTGAATTCACATTCACACTCACCTGGTGCCAAAGAAGCTCTCCATTGACTTGCTCTCAATCGATCGCTGTGAACGACTGCAGGCGTTTCCTGTTGCTGCAGGGGCCATAGCACAGTAGCCGGTGCCTCCTACATCTGAGACAGCATATTGGAGGGATGCGTTAAAGTGATGCATTTAAAGCGCGATTACCCATAACACAAGTGCAAATAGTGCTATTTGTCATTTGTTCACAACAAGGAAATGTTCCTGTTCAGTACAGTAGATGTCCAATACACACATTTTACATCAACTTTATGATGGTGAAAAAAAGAAAGAAAAATGTGGCACAAAAGTGCAGGTCAGAAGTAAGTTTGGCTTGGGCTTGTTCTGGTTTTGTTTTTTTATTATTGTAGTATAGTTGTAATTTTTGAGTGTGTATTCAAACCAGATGAGACAAGTTCTTCTGTCTCACTTCTACATATCCTCCACAGCCTTCCTCTTTCAGACTAAACTCATACTAGAGTCTTACTTACTAGAGTCCCAGGATGTAACGCTACAGGGTGAGGCGGGAGTGTCATCTCTGTCTGAGAGATACAAAGATTGTTGATGACCTAGTATTGACAAGAGAAATGGGTGCCGGCATGATTCAGTTTGTCTACCTGTAGAGTTATAGTCTTCAGCCTCTTCGCTGTCTCTGCTAGTGCGCCGTCGGCCCAATCCCACAGAATAGGCTCTCTGCCTGCGACCTCCTGACTGAGAAGTCTGTCTCCTGCCCATATGGATCCCTGCACACAGACACACTCAACAAAAATACAGACAAAACCTTCCATCTATATCAGAGCCTGGTCAACTGAACTTTACCCATACCTCTCCTGGCCCTATTATTAGCACAGATTTATGATATTAAAAGTGGCCAAAAACTAACAAACATCTGAATTACATTTGATCAGAGCCACTCCGGAACATTTACACAGAGATAGTTGTTTAAATATTTTCTATGGATGGGCCGATGTGAAAATTTTGGCCGATACCGATACCCGATATAAATAGCTTTGCAAGATGTGTGATCTTTATTGATATTGTTTTATTTGTTTGTCTTTTTGAGTTAAGATGTACAAAATTAAAGGTAACATTAGCAGCTTTAGCTTCCTGGCAAAGGTTGTGAATCTCTGGTTGGTGGTTTTCATCTGATACATCAAAATGATGGTGTTGAATCATTTGATGTGACATCCTCCTCACATTACTTCAGCGTTGCAAGCATTGCATGCTGATTTTCAAGTATCTTCTTTCTGTAATATATAACTCCTTCATTGCTTCTCTGCTTCAGACACACCGAAAGTCTCCTTACTATCACTGTCCCATGTCTAAACCAACACTGCCTGGACAAAACCCCCTCCCTCCTTCCCCCCACACACACAAACGGATGAAAATAAATATCAATATAATGTATAATTTATAAATATGTATTAATATCTGTATAATGTAAATATATTGTGATATATTGTGCATCCGTAGTATTTTCTTCTTCACTAGCTGAATGCAAGTGTGCAAATGGTGCACCTCCAACAATTTGCACTTTTGTAACTGCACAGCTTTGTAAGGTTGCGGCTTAAATGTAAAGCACATCATGTCTGCTTAACATGTCCAAAACATTTGTTTTTTTTGGCAGTAATTAAATGAAAAATTCTAAACTTTGTTACTTATATAACAGTTGGTGTGTTAAGTATATGTTGTGCTGCTGATTGTACTTAAAACTTTACTTCAACCTGTTTACAAGTTTTATAGACTTACACTTTTACAGGTAAAGACAACATCCAGGGTATACTTTGCTGTGTTTGTGTCCACTGACCTGTGTTGTAGACATCCATGCCCTCTGTCAAGCCTTTGTTGGCATTCTTATCCGTGGTGGTGAAGGCTGTGTACATACAGATGATGTTACAATGCTTACTTGTCTGGATTGCCTTCATGCGGTGTCGTTTCACTGAACCTTAGAGGAAAAAAACAAAATGTGTCAAATACAACACATAAATGAGACAGTAAAAGATGGAAAGTCTGTGTGATAGTTTGGTAGTTACCATGTCCATTGTCTTTCTCCTTTTCTGCCATTTTCTCAAAGTCCCGTATAACTGAGCGAGCAGTCAGTTGGTGAATGATCTCCTCCCATGGTTTTCCACCGTCTTCCCCTTTGCTTCCACATCTGTCGACCCCTGTGGTTCCCCCATCATCAGGGCTCCAGAGGTGCCCCAGGTCCACGGTGACCTCCCAGGACACCGGTTTGCCGCTCAGAAAGCCGTGAATCAGGGAGCGGCACTGACCTGGGGGTGGATCCTCTGGAGGAACGGCAGTGAAGAGATACTCAGGGTCTGTGAGGTTGTCCCAGTCCAGGGGAGAGGCGGGAAACAGGAGTCCATCTGAGGGGTTAGGGCGAGAAAATGGAGAGAAACTTGAGAGAATTGAAGTAAGAAGGATGGTGTTTTTTTAATCTATGCACACAAGTACTCACTGGAGTCAGTGAGGCTGCGGTGGGAAACTGTCCCTCCTGATGGAGGCTTTGTTTCTCCATCACTTTCATCCAGCCTTCCTCCAAGAGTCTGGTCAAAAGAGACTCTCTCCAGAGCTCTCCTCAGGCGATGCATCTCCAGCTCGCCCTGAGGTGATGAGAAACTCCGCGCCGCCATAGTTGACCGTGCCAGTGCTTTCTGCCTCCTTCGATTCTCCTCGCCTCCCTCCAAACAGCCATTCTGGTTGTGTGAGAAAGAAAACCAACAGGTACCAAAGCAGGCTAGAGAATATTTCTACTTTATTTTGAAGGAACATATGCTTTGATTGTCATATAGCATTCTGTCATTTTTGTTTTATTTCTTTTAGTCTTGCCTTTCTCCCCCCGCTGTCAGGGGTTTCAGCTGAGAGGTTCTGCTGCCACGCTGGGTCTGCCCAACGAGACAAGGATGATCTCTGCTCTGGAGGGGGCATCTTCTCAAGACCTTGTGGCAGAGACCCTGTATCCAGTACTGGACCAGAGGAGTGAGTGTCAGCCAGAAAGGCCCCGCCTGCAGAATCTGAGTTTGAGGCATGTATGTGTGACTGGGACTGAGTCTGAAGACTCCGCTCACTGCTGAGGGAGCAGTGCGTGAGAACATACTGCTCCTGGATGTAAGAGCTCTCCTGGATCCTCCTCCGTATATCACTGGACCAGTCCAGCTCTACACCTGAAGTGGACAAAAACAGTTTTGGTGAAACTAAAAGTCTTTTGGGACATATTAAGAATTCAGTTCAATTCAATTCAACTTTATTTATGTAGCGTCAATTCGTAACAATGTCATCTCAAGGCCCTTCACTGACAATCAGTTTAAGCCAATCTGATTGATTTACACCAAGCAGCTTGGAGTTGCTTTTTTCTGGCGATCTGTCATGTACAGCCATTACAAGCACTGTGGTGCGGTGCGGAAGAGACATCATCAAAGCCCCCACTTCAAGTTAATGGTTGTAAATAACAACAGATCACCAGAAAAAGCAACTTCAAGCTGCATGGAGCTTACAAAGGGATCGGACCAGAGATTCATAACAAAACATTGGTAAAATGAAGGACTTTTGTGGCAGAAATTGTGTTATTTAGAGGCTGTGTGAGCTGGCCCGTTCACTCCCATCATATTGGATGTCCGCTGATCGCGAGTGGATCTAAATATCTCCCGGAGGAGTTTGTGTTACACCAAAACTGTCTGGGTGAGTAAATGATGATGATGATTTCATGCTAGAAAATAAGTCCAGGTTGCAAAATACTACTAAAATAAAAATAAAAACTGTTTCAAAATGTGTCAAATATGGGTTTTAGGGATAAAGGACTGACTTGGACTGGTTCCAGGGTCTGCGTCTCTGGCACAGGAGAACTCAGAGGAAATTTCTCTGGAAATTTCCCTCAGTGCTTCCTCCAGGTCAGCGCCATCTGCATGTGTCACCACAGGCATCAGCTCAGAGGCAGGAGGAGGTGAAAGTTCATCGTTTGACTGGCCAAAAACAGAACCCGTAGAGCCCCGATGTAAACCTTTGTAGTCCCGTCCCTGAGACTACAAAATGGCATTTAGAGATAAAACACGGACACATGTCAAGACCAACTCTCATTTTTTTAAAAAGCAGTGAGATCCAGCTTACCTCTGTCTTTTTTGCTTTGAAACTTGTCATGTCGTAAAGAGTGCAGTATCCAATGAGGCAGTCGCCGGGGTAGAGTGGAGGGATTTCATTGGGTGAAAGAAGAGCCTCCATGTTCTCTGGCAGGTACCAGTCAATCCGAACATCAGTCAGCACAGGTTCAAAGGCCTTTTTTAGAGACTTGATTAACTGCAGGAAAGTTTAGGAAAATGTACTTTGTGCTATTTCTCAGTTCAAAATTGTGTTTGTGTAAAAGAGTAAGTAATGAACAGCTGAAGTGAGCTTCTAAAATATGACAAGATGGGACTTTGTTGGAGGTGTTCATTAGCTCAAAAGTTACCAAACTCAGGTTTTGTATATGTTTTAAATTTTAAATATGATGATTAAGAATTAAAAGGTTTAGTACTGTTACGGTCCCCAAATGATACAAAAAGTGACACAAATGTAACTGAATGTTTGAAGAAACATTATTTTGATATTATCAAGTATCAAAAAGTTACGTATTTTTCTTCCAGGTATTATTTTGTAGTGCATCTCTTATTTCTCCAATAGATGGCAGTGCTGCACTTCTGCTGACCTTGGGCTGGAGTCGCTCTTCATCATCCAAAAACTCTGTGGTCCCTCCACTCAGTTTGGCCATGCCCTGCAGGAGTCTCCTGCAAGCTCGGGGGCCAAGTCCTAGGCCGAAACATCTGCACAGATGAGAACATTTTTATTTAAAACCCTGAGATCTTGAGTTCTTTCTGTAAAATCTGTAGGTGCGTGTTGTTGGCTTAATGTTAGATATGCATGTACAACCAAGAGAAGAATATAATTTACATGGACAGATTCTAAATGTGCATTGCTCAATGGAATTAGATAGATTATTGCAATAAAGAAAAGCAAACATGTCCTAGTTTGTAAGGGGTTGTTAAAATACAGTAGAGAAAGTCAGTCTAACAGCAGAATACTAATGAACTTAAAGGAGTTATTCTGCATTGGTAAAGAGCATGGAAAAAAACGAGGGGCGTGACTCTTACTGCAGGGCAGAGCACTTAACAGAATTACTGGGCGGGGCCCAAAGATACCTCAGTCCTTTTCTTTCCTTCACAGTGCTTTGCTCTGCCTGCCGTCGAATCCTGACTGAACTCACTACCCACAATTACTTCAGCTGGTTTACTACTTCTGCACTACTCCAACCAACTGTGATGCCACGCATGCAACACGATTTAGTCAGCATTTATTTGAATTAATCTTTATTTTCCTCTATTTTTCCTCATATTAGATGTCCACTTGATGTCTCTGTAGCGTTCTTTCCATACCTGCCAGCACATGTGTTTCTGCGCACAAGTTCCAGCACTTTGGCTACATTGCTTATAGATCCATCTGTGATGATGAAAATCTGGCGAGGATATGAGCGTTGCATGGGCTGCTGGTAGATCCAGGACATCGCCCCCAGCAGGTTAGTGCCTCTCATGTCCGCTCTCATCCTCTGGACATATTCATAGGCCTGAATTAGAGTCACCTACGCAGACACACAGTGTAGTAGATTAGAATAGGAATGCAATGACAACTGTAAACAGCAGCGCAACCAGTGCAAACACCACAAGATATTAAATTAATATTTGATGTGAGATACCCTAATTAGCCTGTGAGATAAAGAACTGAGCCACCTCCTTTCAAATAAAGACAGCACAAACACACATTAGCACCTGCTCAGTTCACTTTGTGGACAAACATGCCCGGCAGGACAGGACATGGAAAGACATCTCCTGTCTGAGTGAAAATGCATGAAAGGCCACCATATGGTGAGGAGAATGCGCAAAGACTGTTTGTCCTTGCAGCCCCTGGACTGTGTAAAACCTGATACTCTGCTACTACGGCAACCTAAGGACTGACCTATTGCCTGATTAGTGTGTGGACAGACTAGAACGGATAGTCCTCCATGGCTGAATGACATCTGCAATCAGGAAATACGACTCATATGCTTTAGAGAAAAACAATAATGAAATCTACAGACATTTTTTATATTAAGTGACTTTTCTTTTTCATTTGAAAATCATATAAATAACAACAAGCTCTTTTAGCAAAGGTTAACATCTACTAACGTCGGTGCAGGGCTTGCTGGAGGTGAACAGAGGTTTGATCGTGGTTCCAAAGCCGACAATGTTGAGCATTGTACCAGAGGGCAGACTCTTCAGAGCCACCACCATGGCTTTCTGTTGAAATAAAAAAGAATCAACAAAAAAAGAAACAGGCTTATAAATGTGCCTCAACCACATTCTGCTTTTTCCTGCAGCTCACCTTTACCCGGTGAATGTTGTTACCACTCATGCTGCCACTACGATCAACGAGGAACAGCAGCTCTCTGCTGGCTTTGTGCAGCTCCAGAGGCTCAGACAGCAAGTCAGGGCAGAAATTTAGCATCAAAACAGGGCTACAGAGGATGTCCTTGTGGTATCGCCTCCTCACAAACTCAAGCTGCAGGACAGAAATATACTTATATTGACATGTATTGCAGAGACCATAATTAATGAAATGCTTTGCATTTTCACAAACCTTTCTTTCAGGCTCTGAATCTTTGCGAGTGCAGCGATTGAAGTCGCGGCGTGAGCTGGTCTGCTGCTCGTACAGGCTGAAGGACAGCCTGCCTCTCTCTACGATGACCAACGGACTGTGAGGTTCTGTGAAAATATTTTAAGATTAAAGTTTGATGCAAACTAACAAAGAAATGGGACAATTTTTCATTGCTCACCACTGAGGTGCAAAATGATCTCGATGTGTCTGTCATACGGATGCTCTTGTGCCAGGGTGATGTAGGTGGCAGAGGCACTCTGGGCGCTCGGGTCAGCATCTGCCCTCAGAGCATGAGTAGGACTCTCCAGTCCTACAAGCAAGAGGAGAAAAAAGGAAAGACAGGGGAAACGGCTTTCTGAAGATACTTTAACATCAGTCATAGATGTTGGATTTTTCTTTTTTTTAATAAAAACTGTGTTTTGGCTTTTAGTCTTCTTTCAACTTTTTGTGTCTGAGAATGTTTGGCATGTGTAGCCAATAGTTAGATTTCGTAAAGCCATTGCCCATAGCTCCTACAATTTACAACGGCTGGGTGAAGAACCTCTGAAGGAAACATTTTAAGAAGTCAGGCCATACCAGCCAGCAGACAGGCTCCTCTGACCAGCAGCTGGAAGTTGAGTTCATAAGGTGCCAGGCTGGCGGATGGACTGGTGAAAATGGTGTGGGAGCACTGCTGCTCAGCATTCAAAGCATGGGCCTGTTTCCCTGAGGTGGCGCCAAAACAGCTGGTTCCCCTATGGAGGACACATTATACTGATCTGACTTTTTCATTTACAGTGTAAGGTTAGAAAAGTAATGCCAGAGTTATCATAAATACACAGTTTCTTCTGATTTCCCTCCACTTTCACTCTTGCTTTGAGTCATCTGGCCTGTGACGATTGGGGTAAGCAGCGTTGGGTAGACAATGCGGATTGCTCCGTTTTCCAATGTGGGGAGTTCTAGCGTGGTGCTTATGATGACGGACACTATGTCCATGGGCCCGATAAGTCCGCAGCCTGCAATGAAAGTGGTTCTTTCCAAATCCTCATCCAGGATTAGATGTCCTAAAGCAAAAAAAACAAAACACATCAGAAGATAATTCAGATAACTATTTAAATTAGGTTGGATTGGGGAAGTTTGCTTGATCTATATTTGTAAAATATAATTTCCACTCAGTTTCATCAGGATATTTTGGGACTTCTTCTCAATATTACAGTGTCTTATCTCAATGTCACAAGACCAATAAAATGATTAAATAAATGAATAAAATTACCTGGATTTAAATAGTTAAACACTTAAGAGCCTCGCAATACAAGTTATTAAATGTTTCACTTGGCAAATAGGCAGTTAATTCATGCAATGAATTGCCCCTAATTTCTTAACAGCCATGTTAGATAACACATTCTGTGGTTGTGGAAAATGTGATTCTGTTTCTGAAGGGTACACTGATCGATCTGCATGATGCAAACAAAGCAACTGAGATGACTGAAACTACTAAAATTGGCTTGATTATTTTATAACACCTTATTAAAACCTGGATGGATAATAGTTGATCATCATCCTTGAACAGGTAATGCGATTGTCAAATAAAACAGGACGATATGATCGTGGGGTTAAGCGGCCACCCTGTGTACCTACGCTACAGCTCCTCTGTGCAGCTGGCCAAGGTTTGAGTCCTGGCCTGGGGCTGTTTGCTGCATGTCATTCCCCGCTCTCTCTAGACCGCTGTTCTGTCCAGTTGTTGTTAAATTAAGGAAAGTAGAGCCAAAAATCTTTAAAGAAATTAACAGTTGCACTTACTGTAATTCAAAGAACTATAAAGTTTAAGTTTATCATCATAATTACTTTCATGTGGATTGGCCATTATAGAGTTTAAACCTTTTGGGTCTAAGTAACATTTATGCAGGAGTTAAATAAGTGGCACAAAAACAAGCAACAATGACACTTTCACAAGCAGTGAAATCATACGATCTTTGAAATCAAAGTGACTAAAGGCTGCTGGTACTTTTCATACTAAAGTCCTCGTTCTCTGGACTTCAAGTTGATAAGCTGTATATGCAGTAAGGGGATGAGTTTCATAATTAGGCAGCCACCCAGATCTAGTTGTCTCCACTGTACGTCACAGCTGGACGGCTGTTTTGTTGATTACAAAGACCATATCATTAAAGCAGGAGACACTAGTTGGAATGACTTTCTGTGGTCTTGTTACAGGGCTACAGTCCAATAACAGATGTGTAAGGCATTCATTTTCTGTTATTACATTGTTGTGGATGATGCAGATTATAAACTAGTTAAGGTTAAAAGCATAGTGAGAGTTTGTTCAGCTAACCCTCATCAAGGCTGAGTTTGCAAAGACAGACCGTCTCCAGAAAACTGAGTCAATGATTCTGGTAGAATATTTGTTAGTTAAGATCATGTTTGGTAACGGTTAGATTTATTTTTTATCCACTGTTTTTCATCACAGGTAGGCCTGAAAGCAAAGTAATTTGAATGCATCTAAATTTTTAAGTATAAGACAAATATAAAGACATGTAAGATACTTTTTTTATCATTTCTTTTGTTCTCCCCTCTCACCATTAGTGCATTGCATGTCCAAGCTGGAAGTCCCGCAGCAGCCCCACTCCCGGCCATTCCCACAGTGTCCATCCAGACCAGATCCAGGGCAGCAATCCAAACAGCAGTCTTTCACCTTCCCTCGGTTCTGGATCTGCACCCCCACTACCCGGCCTGCAATCACAGCCTCAAAGCCCACCACAACCTCCTTCTCGCCGAGAGGGTACACAAAAACTCCTGGGAAAGAGTTAGAGAAGTACCAGGTTTTAAAAGTATCTCCAGGTGAATCACTGGAACAACATGTGTGATAAATATTGCATGATGTTCTCTGATAGGTCATAGTTAATGTACAGTAGATGTTTACAAAGATCTTTCATCTCTGCTCTGCTGTCTTTATAATATTCTAACTTAATTTAGTTCATTAGCCGAATTGTAACAAACACATCTGGAGAATCAAATAACAAATACAAAGAATGTAGTGAAGCAATAGCTAGCAGATTTGCTATAAATCTTTTTTTTTTTTTTTTTACATGCATGGCTTGTTGTGCAAAAGGGACAAATTACATGCCAGTCTTACAGCGATTGTCTGAACAAGCTTTTTGATGTGTTTCTATAGAATTTGTGGCAGTAATCTAACTAAGTCATACAATGCTAACATTCATTCTTATTTTCAACACAGAAATAAAACTGTGTTAAAAACTGTGCTAAAACTGCTTACTGACCTATAAGGTGCATCTCAATTTGACTTATTATCTGTTTTGAATTCAATTTCACAAAACAAATTTAAGAAAATTTTTAAATGGCTTTTTTAAACTGTATTCTGTCACAGTATTCCTAAACATTCTTTGGTTTAGCTTTTGTCTCATTTTATTTCACAGTTCTCGAGTCAAACGGACCAGAAAAAAGAAACTGAATAAAAGTCTAAGTTTAAATGCTGCAGCTGTGGGGATCAGCACTGTCACCTCACAACAAGAAGTTTCCTGGTTTGAATTTAAATTGTAGTCTCTCTGAGTGGAATGTGAATAATTGTCCCTAGGCATGCGCCGGTTGAGTTTCTCCATTTCACAGACCGAAAACAAAAGAAAGTACCCTAAGAGTGAGAGAATGTGCATTTTTGTTTGCTTCAACGATCTCTGTGATGAACGTGTGATGGTAAAATTAAATTATGTGGTTATTATATTAGTGCAGTGAATAAATAATCCTCACCTTCGACAGACTCTGTATCAGCGTTGGCATATGTAAGGTGTGCAGTGATGCCCATGGAGCAGCCGTTGGCACAAGACTTGATGCTGGAGGCCTTGAGAAGCAGTGGTTCCCATGTAGAGCGATTTCTCAGTCCCACCATAGTTCCAGGTCCAGGAAGCCTTTACTTTGCTGGGAGCATGAAAACACAGATGCACAACTCATTGAAATAGTCTGAACACACAGGAAGAGGAATATGTGAGCATGCATTTAAATTCTCTCATTTTCCATTCACTGTGTAATCTGGAAATCAGATCTGTTTTCTCCAGCATGGATTAAAATGAAGGCGTCATGTTATACATAAATCAGGTATTCATCCATATGAACAATCTGCTTGTAGACATGAAGCCAGGCTGTCCTCTGTCCAGCAACTCCTAGCAACCACCTTTGCGTATGTTGGAGTTGGTCAATCATTAACATTGCAAGTAAGCACTTATAACCTTAAGCATCAACTCCACACCTGCAATTAACGGACATCCAGTATGTAAGGCCACGTAAACCTGCAACGTTTGCCTAACTTCATCCTAATTCTTATTTCCTGAAGTGTTTCTGTTTCGTTCCAGCTGTTAATGACTTAACACTTGAGAAGGTTTAGAGTAACAGGTGCTCAGACCAGCGTACACATCACTTAGTGACACACAAAAACTGCATGTGCACATGTTTGAATGTGCACACATAGGTGCATGTGTGTGTGCATGTCTGCGTGTGTTTGCTGTGATCCAGGTAATGGTGCTCTCACGTCTTCTTTTCTATCAAGATCAACAACCTCCATATGGCTACTGCACTCACAGCTCATAACAAGCTAATAAATGTCTGGTTTGTTAAAGTAGGGTAACTGTTGCTGACTGACTGAGTGCACAAAATGAAACATCCTATATTTTGTAAAACACTTTTTCTGTAATCAGCTTTGGACCTTTGGCAAAACTGATGACCAATCCTTAGAGGTGATTTGCTTTTAACAGTAAGAAAACTACATAGTGCAGATAATGACAGCTTGACTCTGCATAAAGAGAGATTTTAATCAATGAATGAATAAACAGAGACGACGTGCGCATGCATACACTTCTTCTAACAGCAGTTATTCAAACAACAAGCAGTAAAGATAGATGCACGTCTTATAAAGTGAAGATTCTGCTTTTGCTCTGAGAGGTTTCATTAATCTGTCTGATGTTTGCTTAGCTCAGCTGGCCAAGAGTGAGCTCCTGAAAACACTGCAGTCACCGTATGTCAGTTACAAACCCCAGATAAAAATAATCAGCCAGAACACTTACTGTAGTCGCGCAGTGCCAGATGATTTGCCTTTGTGTCCAGCGCCTGCATCACTCCACCACCACATCTGCTCGAAGGTTTCCCAGTGATAAACGTTACAGGAGTTTTCCTGGTAACACACTGCTCTCTCCTTTCTCGCTCATTCTCTCTCTCTCTCTTTCTCTCTCTCTCTCTTTTGCTCTCTCTATCTCTCCCCACAAATCCACCAGTTCTCCTGTGAAGTCAAATAAAATGCAAAGCCATGCGTCTGATCACATGACTTAAAAAGTGTAAATCTACATGTGTTATGGTGTGATGTTCCAGCTCATCTGTAGCAAATTATCCATCTATCACCTAAGAAATCTTTGTAAAATGCTTTTATTGTTTAACCTCATTGCTTCACCTTTAGTTTTTCTTTTAGAAAACAGCCAAGTCTCACTGCTGTGACCCATCACCAGCATGCAGCTCTGCACAAGCCTCCTTCCCCTGTTCCGTGAAATGTCATCTGCTTACCTGCTCTATCCTGAACCACCAAGCTGATCAGAAACTCTGATCGTGAACCTGTTGTCCAGGCATAAGCTGACACAGCGGTAGGCGAGGCAGAGCCTGCTTTTCATCGAGACAATTGGCTGTGATGGTAGCAGCGCCATAATTCATGCCTAATGGCTCGGCGAGAGAGGAGGGGGATGATGTCTTCAGCCTCTCTCAACAGGTCAGTCAGACAGCAGCAGCAGCAGGAATGGGCTGGTCAGACCGGAGAAGCAGCAGCTTTTTGTCTGAGAGTCATTTTAAGACAGAGTAAAGCAAAGTAGTGCAGGTACAGGTGCAAGAAGAATTCAATAGTAAAGCATGCATTATAGTAAGCATGCATGCCTAATTTGGGTAATCTGTATAAATCCTAATATGAGAAAATGCTTTTTTTATTCAAAATGTTACAATTATACCTAATTTCCCTTCACATAGTCATTTTTAAATGAAACAAAAAATGAAATACAGAGGAAAAACTGAACCGTTTATTGATGGCATGACATAAAGTTGCTAGTTTCTTTTCTTGCAAGTGTGTTTGTGGATGATGCTGACAGCCAGACACAAAGAGAGAAAGGTCAGAAAAGGTCACGACAGAGAACCCCTCCTCGAGAGGAAACACTCAAGTTTTTGTTTTGATGCTCATGTTGTGTCTTGGGGTTCATCTGTATGATTACTTTTTCTTGTAGCACCAAATTCTTCATTAATTATGTTTCTGCACCCTTAACTAAGCAAGTGAGCCTTGTCAAAATCAGCTTCAACACATCTCCGATTGTCATAAATGAGTGTAAGAACTGTGTTATAAAAAGTTGTTTGTAGCTTACATGTTGATGTGACTAATGTCTCTGTATCTGATTGTGTGTGTATGTGTGTGTGTGTGTGTGTGTGTGTGTGTGTGTGAGTGAGTGAGAGAGAGAGAGAGAGAGAGAGAGAGAGGGAGAAAGAAATGCTTGTCTGTATCTCCAGACTGTAACATCCTGCCACCATGTGGCCTCTTTCATTTTATTTCATCCACTTACATCATGGTTTCCTGATGACATTGAAATATTACCTTCATGAACTGCAGATGAAAATAAACCAGTCAAACTTTATCCCCCTTTATTTCTCCATCATTTGATTATATATTATTTCAAATCCACATAATTTATAGATTATTTACTTCTATTTTAAATTTGTATTATCTTTAAAATTATCTTACCTATATGCTCAAACAAATAACAGTAGGCTACAGGTAAAATACCTCCTGAACTGCAGAACACTTCTCCTATGACACCACACAGTTTGCTCATGTCATCAATTATGACTGGACCGTCTGCACAAAGAAAAATATTTAAGTAGTTTGCATTAGTAGTTATTAAAAAGTGTATTAATTGCTGTCGTTTCAGTGCCAGTCTGGTTTTGAATTATATACTGCTATGAGTGATACTACACCTGGCTTAGGGGAAGTTAAGTAAATCCAGTTGCAATTCATCACACATGATTCTAATTAACCTGTTACCCAACAAAACTTGATAAGCTGGTGAATCCATTTTATTAGGAAGAGGTGCGTTAGAGCTGGGACATGTTCAGCCTAAAACCTGGAGGATGACAGGAGTCGCCTATTATTTATTTATTTATTTACAGACAGACAGACAGACAGACAGACAGACAGACAGACAGACAGACAGACAGATAGACAGATAGATAGATAGATAGATATATAGATAGATAGATAGATAGATAGATAGATAGATAGATAGATAGATAGATAGATAGATAGA
>JAVQJG010161796.1:0-38347 GCA_036024015.1 Craterocephalus amniculus
ACTGATCTGACATCACTTTGCATGCAAAATGGCCCAGTTTCCTTTTTATAACACTGAACAATCAGTACATTGTATCTGTGTGTAAAACCATATTATTTAAAGGTGAATAAATAACCGTAAGCATGTCCAGTGAGCTCGGCCAAATCACTAACACAGACAGTTTAGACAAACAGTGACAGGAAATGATTATTGAAGCTGGAAGAGAAGTTGGGGCTGTAAAAACTAAAGGAACTCTGCTGTGGGCAATATTTTTCTTTTTTTTTTAGTTCATTTGACATTACTGGAGTTTGATGGTCTTAGAAGCTGAGAGAGGATTTCAGTGACCTGAAACCCAGTCATGATAGAGAGAATACTATACCTACCAAGGCTTTATCAGTAAAAACTAAAGATTTTCTGAAGAACAAGCTCAATGTTACTTGGATGTTATCATATCCTACATTTTTATTACTCCTGTGTATAATTTAATCGTATCGTTGTTTTTACTACAAGCACTGAAGCCCAAATTTGCTGAATCCAAGGAAATCTCTGAACTGGCTCACAACTTTGTAATGGTCAACGTGGAGGTAAGGAAACATCAGCAACAGTTTATTTTGTTGTCTAACTTTTTTGTAAATTCAAACATTAGGAGAATATATATGATCTTTTTAACTTTCTTTGAACCAGGATGAGGAGGAACCAAAGGACGAGGCCTTCAGCCCAGATGGAGGATACATTCCTCGGATTCTTTTCCTCGGTACGTAGGAGAGGGTTGGAGTCCTCCTCCGTGTAAACAACCTTTTGGGATTCCCTTTGCAGAAACTGAGCTGTTAACTCCTCCTGATCAACACTCAGGAGTTCTTAGTTTAGGGTATTTGTAGAGCCTGCCTGATGGGGAGTTTTCCCACGTCATTTAGGCAAGGCAAGTTTATTTATAAAGCACTTTTCAGGTACAAGACAATTCAAAATACTTTACATTAAACATTAAAAGCATAACAATTAAAAATAAAGTCAAAAGCAAGAGAAGTTAGAAAAGATACATGAGAAAAGGAATGTTTCCAACCTCAATTTAAAAGCCAAACAAGTAGATTTAGTGGTATGAAATTGACTTTCCATCCATATGAAATTGAGTTACATTGCTGTTTTTGTGCCATGATTTATAGGAAAAGGTACTGAGGATTTCCATAGACCAATTCATCAAGTAGAAATATCAGCCTATAATGAAAAGTATATTAAATTGCAGATTTTAATTTGAACTAAACAAACCTTTTTTAATGTTTCTTCTTCTGCTCACAGATCCAAGCGGCAAGGTCCATCCCGAAATCACCAACAAAAACGGGAACCCCAACTATAAGTACTTCTACAGTAACGCAGAACACGGTAACAACCCAGATTTTTCCAGTAACCTCTCCCAGTATCCATCCTCTCCCCCAAAGCTCACTCTTAAGGAAAGCACAGGAAGCAGCATCAGTCAATCACAGTGTGTATTTTCTGCCTTGTCCCGCTCAGTCGTGTCGGGCATGAAGGAGGCGCAGGAGAAGCTGACGGGTGACGCCTTCAAGCGGGGTCACACCGGAGACGAGCTGTGAGGAGGTGGAGGCGGGCTCCAGGCTGTAAGGGCTACACTTCCTCTACCTGAGCCTGCGCTTCGTCAAATCGCATCACTTCTGCTGAAACATCGGGCTCCGTCTCGCCGATGGATCAAAACCGACCTTTTGAAGACATCGGTGCTGCTGTACAGTTTTCCCATCACAGTTTCTTATTCTCCTGTCATCGTTTTAAATAATGCGAGTTACTGTTAGCTAATTGACATGCACTGTACCTGGTGAATGTAGAGGATATACGAGCTCAAGCTTGCCACGTTAACTGATATCAGACATCGATATGTTGTTTAAAGCACATAAAGCCTATTTTTTTTATTTTCATTTGACAACCTTGAGGTCTAAAAGCAGAAAACATCTCTGCCTGCGATTTATGTTCACTTTGCTACAGACATTGCTGATTTCTCAAGAAAAAGGTCTTGTTTCTTCACTTATCAAATGAACCTGTTGGTGAGAAACTTAAATCTTTTCATTATGAAGAAATAGATGTAATCACAATGGACTTTAGTTTTTCAACATTCTTCACATTTTCACCCTTTAATCAGCTGCATAAGTTGTATAGATTTAATTTATGCATGCTGGCATTAAAAGAGATCCTTTGTTTTCTTCATGATCAGTGAATAATTAAGTTATCTCATGAAAACAAGGTTTGGTGTGCCAAAAAAAAAAGTTGTTTTACCCCAGTAATGATGGTTAAGTTCTCGTTTAGAAATGACAATATATTAGTTGCCACTTGTTCCTTTTCCCATTCATTAGTCCAAAATGTAAACAACAGTGATGTGCTTCCAAAGATCCTCTACAGATATTCACCATGTGCACAACACTAATTTGTATCTAAGGTTTATGTCAGCGGTTCCCAACATGCAACCCCTTTTTTCTGCCAAGTCTGCACGGAAATGCATATTCTAAGGATTCTAACATCTTTTTCTGAATCCAAAATAAAAACATTTCTTTTGATACTTGATTAGTTTTAAGCGACACAAGCTCATCTTCATGGTACTTGAGGCTTAAATGCAGTGGTCTATTTTTTTTTTAAAGTATGTGTCATCATGGGTGAAATGAGATTTAGTATCTGCTGAAGCAAATTCATATGCCAAGTAATTTGGTGCTCAAATCGGTGCATAAAGATGGACCTGTTGGGGCTCATAATTTGACATTTTTGTCGTTCTGTAATCCAGGTTGCACATGAAGACTGCACTGCCTGATGTTTGATTCAGGATCCTGAAACTATCAAAAAGCAATCAGCTTTTTATACAGAAAATTAAATACATTTAAATAATGATCGCCTGCAATGAAACATACTAGCAACATCTGCAGAGTTCTGCATAAGAGCAGAGTTTGATGCATTTTATAGATTCAGATTTTTAATTATGCAGTAAATATTATATTATTCATGTGTAAACCCAAGACTGACACCCCGTAGTTGGGAACCACTGATTTTTATTGTATAAGCCAGTCTTTGACATATTATATAATCCTGCCAATATCTATGTACTTACTCTGCTAAATCGAAGCGTTTTGTTTTTGATTCTGCTGCATGTGAGGTAACGCCCGTCTTCAACAGCCTTGTTAGACTAAAAATAAGGGATTAAAATTTGGTAAAGTTTCTTGATGTATTTTATACATGTATGACGGCAACTGTGGAGATAAAAGTTTGTTGTATTGAGTGAAACGAGTTATTTCATTGTGATGGAGATGCATTCAAGACTGCAGAATACCAGTGTATCAAATTTTTATTGTCTATGCAACATCAGTGATCCCTTATGGTTTGTAAAACAAACGGATGCAGAAGTTTACATCAGCAGGTTACAGTAATCAAGCTGCTATTTAAATTCATCATGACCGTGAGAGTCCATTGATGCTAGTGCATTTAATTAAAACGTTGCGATTGATCCCATTCCAGACGTAACCCTCGAAATGGCTTTCACATCCAGCCACATCTCGTAAAATGTCTTCTTTCACAAAATAAATTAAAGGGAAAAGATACACATGGATGCCTTAAAATATATCATGACGAGTTCATCTACAAGAATGAGAGAAAAAAAAGGAATGCATGTTGTAAATTTGGCTAAACAAAAACACCCTCTGCTCTTTGTATTGCTCAGTCTGACAGATGGATGCAAGGCTCCAGCTGAGAAATGTAAGGGCACAGAGGAGTTCTGAGTTAAGAGCATTAGCAATGTAATGGCTGCTAAGCATACCCCCCCCCCCTTTAAAAGATCTTAAAAGACATAAAAAGGTTGCTAAAAATAGAAATATTTCTACAATCATTATAATTACTCTAATTACACAATGCTGCTTCTGTAAAATTAGCAACACCTAATAAAACTTATTAAAAAAAAGTCTAAGAAAGGCTGTGCGACATTTGTATACCCATAAATACACAGCTAGAAAATATTATCAAAACTGAGCTTCAAAATTGTGCCATTTCTTTAGCCAGTATGACAGAACATGATGACTAAATATTCTGCGTTGTGAGCTTTTAAGATGCAGCTGCAGCTTTTCTGCCTCAGATGGAGCACAAAGATTCATACATCTGGAATGAATCAGCAACTCCTCGGCCTGCTGGAGGCAGGTCCAAGGTCAGGAGCTGCATTCCACATTTCATGGATATCTCTACAAGATTACACAGATGTGAGGTGACACGTGAAATTCCTTACGTAGATGCACACAAGTCGCCACTACGAGAGTAAAGCTACACCTAAGAACAAAGTGATGGTAAAACACTTCATTCACCCCATTAATGCGGCGCATCCAGTTGGCTTCTGAGGATATTAAGTTGGTGAGGGAGTGTGTGTTTGTGAGTATATCTGAAGGGAGGCCGGTAACAAACTTAGACTCGGCCGTGCTTGGCGTCTCCAATGGCTCCCCAGACGTCAAAGACAAACTCATCGGGAAAGGCGAAGTCTCCGAGGGTCTCGTCGAGCGCCATGGCAAATTCATCCGGGTTCTGCTTGTCGCGGCCGACCTCAACCATCGTTGCAGCTGGAGAGAAGAGATCAGATACTTTATCAGATTCCTAAAAGCAACGCTCAGATTTATAAGAAGATCAGTATCTTGCAACCTGGACCTATTTTCTAGCATGAAATACGATCATTTACTCACCCAGATAGTTATGGTGTAACTCGAACTCCTTTAGGAGATATTTAGATCCGCTTGCGATCAGCATGCATCCAATATAATGGGAGGGAACGGGACCAGCTCGTGCTACTTCTAAATACGGCAATTTCAGCCACAAAACTCCCTCGTATCACCAATGTGTTGTTATGAATCGCTGGTCTGATCCCCCTGTGAGCTCAAAGCGGCTTGGAGTTGCATTTTTGTGGCGATCCTACATTATTTACAGCCATAACAGGCACTGTGATGCCTCCTGGAAGTGACGTCATTGAAGCCACCACTCAAAGTAAATGACTGTAAATAATGACGGATCACCACAAAAAAGCTGCCCGGAGCTCACAGAGGGATCGGACCGCCGATTAATAACAACTCATTGGCGAAATGAAGGAGTGTTATGGCAGAAATAGCCATTTTTAGAGGCTGTGTGAGCTGGCCCTGTTCTCTCCCATTATATTGCATGTCTGCTGATCGCGAGTGGATCTAAATATCTCCTGAAGGAGTTCAAGTTGCACCCAAACTGTCTGGGTGAGTAAATTATCTTAATTCATGCTAAAAGATTGCTTCAGGTTGCAAAATACCGAACTTCCCCTTTAATCACCAGAATACTATGGGATTCAGGAAGACCTGTAAAAAATTGATCATTTTTTACCGTTTTTGATCGTTATTCTCTTGATATAACAAACTTTCACTGTCTGTTTTACATTATAAAATGTTGGCTTCAATCAAATATTTCCCATGTTTTCTTTTTGTCCCTTAAGGTTCCTGTGAAGAACACATTGTGCTTGAACCATAGCATAGCAGCAATGAATATAAACTTGTATATCAATCCCTCTGACACCTTTAAACCTCGTAAATCAACAGATTATAGCAGGGTTTGTTGCGGCGCTCAGCTGTTATATGTGATGGCCTTGGTTTCAGCTGGCGTAGACGAATGAGCGCAGAAAACAATAAATAACCTTCAGGGTGAGGAAAAATATTTCACGACTGATAAAAAACATATCCTCACCAAGTTCAGTGTCTCTGATGCCCATGTAGCTCTCCAAAAGGTCATCTACTTTCTTTATAGCCTTTTCCTCAAATTCGGTTGGCTGGAAAACACAAATAACTCAAATAATCCTTGAATGATTTGGTTTGAACACATTTTAGAGATAAGAACTAAATAATCAACTAAATAAGGAGGACAGCAGGTTATGGCTATGATTTAACCTTCATCACAACACTGGGAACCTCACCTCATCCTCCACGGTGGCTGGACCTTTGGAGCGTAGTCTCAGGGTTCCCCTTCCTGTGCCGATCTTGTTGTCATTGGCAGGTTTGGCACCCTTTGACCTCGGTTCAAGCATTTCTGTCAATGTATAGACAACGTTAATGAAAAGAGATCTGTTTCAATATTCATCTTGTTCATAAAAGACAGAAAAAATACACAATTTATACCAATCATCCATTTAGCTAAAACTTTGAAACAATTAAAAAATATTTTCTTTCATTTTTGAAAGCGCAAAAATCAAATGAATATATGTTGAGTAGAATAGTTTAACCAATAAAGCTGTGATCTGCACCTTGTAAAGTGAAGCTTCATTAAACGTCCTCTATGGTCTCTAATATGTCATATTAGACATAATTACTCATTGCACTGTCATGTGAATCCATCTAATTACACATATTTCTCTCTTTTTAATTCTTCAGACACATTGGCTGATAGATGAATGACCCTTTTTTTTTGTAAACCACCCTTGTCAGCAATCTACCACTCAGCAAGGTTTCAATGAGTATTATTGAGTTTGTTACTTAAACTGAGAAATATGCTTAGCATCCATCAAAGTTAATTTGTCATTTACTAGCTGAAAAAATTTTGAATTTTGTGCAAAAAAAACACTCACATTTCATTAATTCATACCTACAAAGCACCCATGCTGACAATAATCAACTAAATTTAACCAACAAAAATAACATAAAAAATGTAGATGTGCAATCTTTAAGTCACTGAAAACAATCTACAGCTAATTCTCAATATATAGACACCAAGTGGAATTAATCTCTTGCATAGTGGTCATCAGAGCCTGAGAAAATGCATAAATAATCGACAAGTCATTTCCAATCTAAACCAACTACTAATCTCTAATGAATCTTTAGTCTGAGCCTAAAGTGGAGAAATGTTACTGCACTTCATTTTGACTGATTATACAGCACTTATGTTCTGACAGGAAGTCCTGCAGTAGGTGTATGATCAACAAAAAGCCCAGTTCACAGCCACGATAAGAGTTTATCGAATTACCTATAAAACTAAGGAAAGAAGCTCCAATGTTTCCTTCATTATCTCCTTCAGCATAAGATACATGCACCATCAGTTATGCAAGAATAAATCTGACTCAGAGTTACTTGTGGCTGCAACTTTAAAAACGATGATGAAACATGTCGATCCAGTTGAACTTGCTGTCATTTGTGTAGATAATTATGAAGGTAGAGGACTGAGTGAAAGAAACCTGAAACATGTTTTCTTTCATTTCTTAATCACAAATCTTGATAATGTTAAATATTTCTTATGTTCACTTGTTATAAAGCAAGTAATTAACCTAAATGTTGAGGAGATAGACTCTTTTCAAATCTTCCTCACTTCCTGTTAAATGCCTGAAGTCTACAGTGACTTTTGTGAACACCACTTACACTTTCTCAACATCATGCTTCTTACTCACCGAAAGCCTTCATGGGCTCAACCAGTTTGAGCGTGAAAGTCTTGTCTCTGGGTAGGTCTTTCAGCATGCGGGCGACCTCGAAATGCCGTGTTCCAACGATGTTCTGCCCATTGATGCACTCTATGTGGTCGCCCACACAGATCAGCTTCGCGTTGTCCGCAACGCTGCTCGGTTTGATTCGCTGTCATGAAGAAGAAGTAGAAAGAAGCCGGTGTCAGACACAATTACATGACAGCATTGACACTGCAGGAGAAAATCATGGGAAGGGTTTTTCAAAGTGAAACTAGAATGAAATACACAATCAAAAATGATTTGTATATAATCACAACTTAATACCTTTCCTTGTTTGTTATGCAGAATCACTTGATTCAGCAATATGAAATTTTTTTTATTTTTTTTATTTTGTATTATAAACACTAGAAATGTGAATAACACAACGTGAGACTAAAAGATTTGTAGAAAAGAAATAAACATTTGTCATGATAATTTATGTATTTCATCACGGATATTGTTCGAGTAAGAGATGAAGTAAAAGTGATTGGTTCAGAAAATGCCGGTAAATGGTGTTGAAAATAAGCAGCATCTCCTCTACAAGCCTCAATGAGTAGCATGAGTTCAATTTCACTGAGTGTGTTGTTTTGTTTTAAACATATCTGCAGGAAAGACCTCGAACATTTATCATTGAAGACTTTCAGACATTCCCGGGAAACAGCAATAAATCCAAGAATTTGGAGAAAAGGGGACAGATGGGTTGCTTCATTAACAACCAAAAATGCCAATTCTACCATGAAGCAATATTTCTGTTGGAGCTTTAGGAGCTTTTAGGAGCGAACTAAAGACTCATCTCTTTAAAGAGCATTTTTACACTTAATGTGGAAAAGTTCAGGTGCAACCTGACCCAGAGCTAACTGCCCTATGCAGTTATCATACGATGGGTCTGTGTGTTTATTTCTACATCGAAGTCCAGCTAGACTCCAAGCAATCCACCTGTTCATGCCGTTTCCTACTCTTTGATTTTATGCTTTATGACAGTAGTAGTAGTAGTATAGGTCTATTTCCCTTAAAAAGACACGTTTAAAGATCCTGTTTTGTTGATACATATTCATACGTTTAAAGCTAAAGGCAGACCTGCTTAATGCTGTCTGACCCACGAAACCAATTTTCATATCTCGATAATTTTTTCCTTAATCACGATCTGTAGCTCAATAAGATTTTTCTGGTCAAGTAAACAAAGCTCAAATGATAGCCTTGAGTGCACTTTTTATTAAGGATCAGAAGCACATGTGAATTAAAATATTTGAAATCTAAGTAGATGCGTATTAACAAAAAATTACCAGAACAAAGATACAGTCGTGGAAAATACTAAAAAAAGAGAAATTATTAACTCAAAACAAGCTAACTAGATATAAACTATATTCCCTTATTCTATATCTCATATGACAAAAACTCGATATATCTAAAAATCTCTGGGATATATAGCCCAGCTCTTATACCTATGAAAAAAAATTCACTGTGAAGAAACTAACTTATGACAGAAAGGACGAACCATGATGGGCTAGTCCTGCTCACAAGGATCCAAATATAAAGTAAATGTGTGTGGTAAGCTTAGCTTGATTAATTTCTCTGTAATCAAAGGTTACATCTTATTTACTGCATAAAGAAAGTAATGTAAGTTTTCTTTCTGTTCAATCCAACTTTATTTATACAGCACCAACAATGTCACCTCAGAGCATTTTACAGACAATCAATTCAAGCCAATCTGTCGTCATCCAATCAATATTATTTAGTATCACCCATTATTCTGTTATAACAGCAGTGCAACAGGTGGAAAAAGCGACATCGCTGTCCTTTTTGCGTCTGTAACTTGGTCAGGTTGTCAGGATGTAGTGGTGTAGCAGCAACACATGATGGCACATATGAGCAGTTTGATGTGGTGGAGCAACACGGCTGGGAGCAGATAAGCTCATTATAGCAGGATCCATCAGCACGGGCCAAAATGAGGCAACAAGTTTGAAAAGCCACCTTCAGGAAGAAAGTCACATGACTAAAGGTCAAATATAACTGGAGATTGTAAATAAATGACCTTAAAGTACAGTGGTTTATACACAATGAAAGGATTAATTATACAATAGCTTCAAGTTTTATACTGACTTTCTTTCCTTTGAACTGTAATGAACCCAACATTCAGAGGTTCCTTCTACTCTGGCAAAATCAAGCTGAAATATTTTCTTATAATTACAAAAACATGACTGAACACATCCTGAGGTGAAGTAGAAGAATATCGTGAGAAGTCATGTTTCTTCTTACCTTTATGAAAGCGTAGCCTGCTCCATTGTCGGTGATGGTGAGGCCCAGAGCGTCTTCATATTTATAAACTTCTACCTCCTTTTTGATCCCTTTAATGTGGGCAAAGATAAAATCTTCTAGGCCAATCTGACCCCCCAACAGCTTCTCCATGTCAATCTTGTGGGTGTTGAGGGTGCAGAACAGGATCTGTACAGAAGCAGGTTCATAGAGCACATTAACAAATACATTAAAAACACATAAACACACATGAGATGAGGCCAATTCAAGAATAGCGTCTAGAGAAAATATGTCTTCTTACGACATGAGAGGTGGAAATATAAAAAGAAGATGGGGTGATTTATAGTTTTGGCTCAGAAATGAAGTGTTTAGTGTCAGTGACAGAGTGCTGTGTCACTTGGCTAAATACAGGAATCATCAGGGAGCTGTTTTTACGGGAACAAAGTCACACAGTTATATATGTTCCCCTCCCACCCTCACACAGCTTCACCCATCTGTGCATTTAACAAAAGGTGTGTTTGCCCTTCAGAGGAGCAGCAAGAGAAAAAGTCCTTTCCTGTCATGTTAGAAATGTGGAAATCTGCCTTCACACTCTGTGATTTAAGCATCTCGCCAGGGCTAAAATAGGGAAATGTGACCTGCAGTAACACGACACCAGAGTGGCCAGATTTAACCAAGGCTAGACAGTGAAACCCAGGAATACTGCAATGTTTGTGAATCATTTATTAACAGTCAGCTGATCTACTGAGCTCTACTTTAACAGATATCTGCTAACTGCAGAGAAACGTGCCGTCAATTAGAAGCCATGCATCAAACTTCGACTAAGTTCCTGCATAATGTAGCACTGATCATTTCTAGTTGTACTGCAGAAGGGAGGTGGTTTTACTAGTTCATGAGTAGGATGAACTCTGTACACCAATCAGTCTCTGACAGCAAGGCATTGCACACACACAGACACACACAGACTGGCTCACATGGTCTTGTTTGTTGCCTTTGGCTACCAGGCTATAATAGAACGGGGTTACAATGGAGGGAGGCCACAGAAGGAGAAAAATAAAAGGGACTATAGAGAGAAACCAATGTCTGTGGCAAGGGAGGGGGACCGCTGTGCATGAATTGATGACTGTCATCCTTTCTTATAACGCATGCCCCCCCGTCATCCCTCCGCCAGGACCAGGGCATTACCCAAGAGTGGGTGGGAGGAACAACAGCAGACGCCTACACTCTGTTACCAAGGCTGCGATCAGCATTAAGCCGTTTCTCTTCATGGCAGGCAGCTCATCTCAGCGCTACTCCTCACACCAAGGGTTTAGCTATGTTACAGCCAGCAGTGTCAGCCTCCCTTCTTGTGGTGACGTGATGACCGAAACCTCAGTAACACGATGTAAAAATGGAAAGTTGAAGCAGGTTTAGAGCAATCCCCAAAGTAGAGACACTTCTGTGTCTGAGGATTAAACACGTGGGGATAATTAAGAAATTTGCACAAATTTCACTTAGAATTTGAAGCCAATGCTGACGGATGATTTCTACTAAAGGGCAGGATGCCTTGGCATATTTAGTCACATTAAGTTAGAGATATAACTCATGATTCAGCACAATAGCCTGCATTTCCTTGTTTCTATTCTGTTTTGTTTTTGTATTAACTTAATATAATTGGTTCTTTTGTCATTCTTTGTCATTGACTAGTTTTCATTTTTTCTGTTTTTTTTGTGTGTTAGCCACAGCAAATAATTATGATGTGATAGGGGTGAAACATTTGTAAAAGCCTGTCGGCTTATTCCCTCCAGCCACCATTGTATTTTGATGTGTGCTAATAAATAAATCAAATCAAATCAAGCTCTTCACACATTACATTATTTAAAACACACAGTAACTAGAGAATCAAGTATTACACCTGAATACAACTCAAAACTATTTATTAGATTTCTTTTGATGTCACTTAATATTTAAAAAGAAAATATTCTTCTTTTCAAATGTTGAAATCTATAGGAATTCATAACAAACTTGTAAAATGCAGCATTTTTTTAGATTAACAAATTTGTGTAAACTGTATTAGGAACAATACTTTGGTCTTGTTCGCTCTGCTTAAAAAAACCATTGCTGGTAACCAGGATCAGACCACTTTCAGCTTGATATGCAGGTTTGTTTGTTTTTTTAAACATATATGAACCAGAAAAGCAGCACTTGGCTCTTGGTTTCTATCAGGGAGACCCTAATATTAGGCAAAAATAAACCATTAGGTTACAAACCACAGAAATGTTCCTGACAGTGAAAGAGTATATCAACAACTTCTACAGGTTAAACATGCTTAATCTGAACAACTTAACGAGGTCGCAGACAGCTCTGCATTGTTTTCATTTTTGTCTGAAACATTAAATAAGCAGCACAGAAACAACCTACTGAAAGCTGCCCCCCCAAAAAACTGCTTTTTAACTACAGATACTCTTTACATGCTTGTATCCCTTTCAGCTATATTTTATCCAAGTCATTTTTATTAATTAATTTCTATTCATTTTTTATAATATTCATTCATGCCGTAGTAGCCTGGAGTACATTATTTCTTTAGTGACAAAGAGAGAGGAAAAGAAAATGTTTTATTGTTAATATCATACTTTGAACATTTTAAATTCAAACAAAAATCCCTCAAATGATTTTGTGTTACCATAGGTAGTTTTTACAGAAGAAAATGAAAACTGTCTTATAATGAAATCTGAAAACCACAAGGAGAAAAGAAAACAACAGAATCAGACAAGAAAACACCAAATAATGTATCTCTGTCACTTTCCTAACAATTCTGCAAAACATCCACACTTTGATACCAGAAGACATCCCCAGTCATAAAGCTCCTACAAACAATGCAAAACTATCAATTCAAGCCATTTGAACTCTTCATTGAGCTTCACATGGTAGAAAACACTCGTTTCTGCGCTCACCGGCTTCTTAAGAAAAAATGCCTCAAATCAATCTCACATAAAATTAATTAAAGTACTCTTAATTATTGAAACTGAATTATTTAAATGAATGAAACTGATTAACATACTAGGCTGATGTATTTACATAATATAAATTAACTTTAGTCAGTAATTTTGGTATGAAAGAAAACCGTCTGAACATTCAACATGCTGCTTCAGAACTGGATTTACAACATATTTTGGGCATTTTATAGACGGATGACTTCTCCATCACTAACAATAAGTAATGATAATAATTCTCAGCAACTAAAGGAACATACTTAATCAGTAAACAGTGTAAAGCGATGACTCAATCAATAAAAAAAAGTATGTTATTGCCATTTTTGTTAAAGAATGGCCAGCTCCTGCAGCCTAAAAAAAGACTTGTTAAATAGATACTAAACGGGATATAATAACAGTATAAGGACATGTACCAGAAATTAATCTCCTGCTTTCCCGCCTACATGCATCCTTTGCAGGTACATTATTACATGATGCATCACTTTTCCAGCTTCTGTCTGATGAAAGGTAAGACTAGATAAATACAGCCTCTAATTGCACCTCCCTCTGAAACACTCAGTGCACAATAATGTCAAAACATCACTTTCATAGGAAGGTGGAATAACTTAAGTTACAGTTTAGAAGTTACATTCACTATAACTTTCACACAGTGTTGAATAATAGCTTAGAAAATCTGTTTCTGAACTGCAAAAAATTTACAGCCTGTTCAACTTGCCCATGAATGACAGAAAACTGGGTCAGAAATAAGAAACAGGGAAAATTAAGAGTGCAAAAATTGTAGAAGATGTAGTTTGATAGGGACGGTGGGTATCTGTAATTGTACACACGGAAAACGTGTCTGTTCTGAGTAAACAATTAAAATGCCATTGTTGTATTCTGTCAGAACCTAATGAATTCTGTAACTGACCTCTTTCTCTGATAAAAGCCCAATAAAGAGCTCACAACTCTCCATTTTTGGATCTTAGTTTATAGTCATTGTTACAATAAAAAAAATACACCTTCTCTCTCGTATTATATATTCATTATTATATTTTCATCTGTTAGCAATGAATAAATAGAACAAAAACATAAAATCCACAATGCAAGTGTCTCCATTTCAGTAGGAGTCGTTAGTAGTTAGTTAAACAAAGTGGGAATTAACCCGTTGTGAACATCTAGCAGAGTAATATAGTTTGGGTTGCATCAATACCGATACCAGTATCTGTACCAATACCACTTTAAAGTACTTGTACTCAAACTCGTTAAAGTCGATCGATACCAGGAATCGATCTCAATTTATTGCACAGTTTATTTTCACTTGAAATTTTAGTTATGTTGTCATCTTCATTTATATTTTATTTTGTATTTAACTTCACCATCGTACATGCAAAAAGCAGAGAGGAAAATAAAACATGTCTTCCAATTTATTGCATTCTTTTGGTGTGGTGGAAGTATTGGTATCGGAAAGTACTCAGATTAAAGTATAGGTATCAGATCGGTTGGAAAAAGATGGTATTGTTGCATCCCTAAATATAGTGATTTTTTTCCCCCAGAATAACATTAATCTCCAGGAAAATCTGTAACAATGCACAACAAATCCACCTCAAGCTACCTTCTTAACTTCTTTTGCATTCTACTGTGGTTTAGCTTTACTTTTTCCATTTACCATTTCTTATAAATCTAATCTCAATGTAAATCAGTGATGGCCATAGAAACCCAGCTGATGTATTTTAAATGATTTATGTGTGACAACTTAATAAGCTGCTTTTTATAGTATGCATTCTTAACCCACTGCTTGTCCTGTGTTGGTCGGTTTTAATTATTTACAGGGAGTGCTGATGTAAGTTGTGTGTATTGCGATGCAGCTGCATTTTCAACAGGAAATAACGTCCATCAACATTTAACCGGCGGTAATCATTGACCTGCTGATGCGAGAGTCTTAACATCATGATGACAAAGGTTTTTATAGAAGGTGTTTCAGTACAGCTTACTATCAACAAGTCCATCTGTAATTAATTAAACAAAGTTGTTTATGTGCCAACTCGCTTCCAGTGAAGGAAACAATCAGGGGAAAGCAGAACTGCATTATTCACAGCTATAAAACATAACATCCAGAGTATTAAAAGTTATAAGTTAAAAATGTCTTTATTTAAGCCACAATGTCCTAAATGGATCAGTAAGCCCTTTCAGGTCTTAATGGATTGTTCAAAAAGGACATGGTGGCTTAAATAAAGATATTTTAGCTTAATCTTTTTAAACTTTACTTTTCAAGTTTCCAGTTTTGCCTTTATTACCAGTTTGTCTTTGCTATATGAACATGTATTTTTTATTTAAATATATTCATTCAGATAACCAAGCTCAGAAAAAAACATTAAATTATATTCTTCAGTAATAAAAAAGTTAAATGATATTCTATTTTTTGTTCTGATGTGTATGGAAATGACTGTTTAATTAGATTGTTACTGATTTGAGATATCAACAAACATCAAATCCCTTTCCATTATGATATAATATTGAATAATATCAAACTGGTGCTTTACACCCCAAACACGAGCATGTAATCAACCTGAGTCATGTCTAAATGAACACAGCTTGTAGAATGCCTTGGTTCAGAGCTTTGTTAAAACCTACTTTTCTTACTGAAATAAAAGGTTAAAACAGGAAAAAACAAAACAGAGAAAACTTTTTGCAGAAGTCGTTCCAAACAGGATAATCATTAAAAATGCACCAAATATGTAAAATGCAGCACATTTCAAAGCTGGACTATGTGCCCCATATTTATCGGACAGATCCCTGGATGCTTCATTTCAGACTTTAACTGTCATGTATATGAAATGCACTACACAAATAAACTTGCCTTGCCTTTAATGTTTAATCCAAGTGACATTTAAAAGAAAAACTTTTGTGAAAATGCTACTAAATTATACGAATTTGCAACCATGGCTAAAAAATAAATAAATAAATCAACTTCATCCCCTTTGTGGTGCATTCATGAGTGTGTTGACGGTGATAGGCTACAGAGAGAAAACGATACAAGCTGCAGTTTAAGACTGAAATGCCATTAATTTTGCATGCATGGAAAATTGTTTAGCATTGTCTTTGTACAAATTACCTCTGGAGAAAATTCTAACCAAACTAATTCTTATTTACTGAAGACGAATTCAACTTGTTTATGTGCTTTGTTTCATTCTAGTGTTGCAGATAAGAATAGGTGAATAAACGGCTGCCGAATGTCTGTCAGAAGACTAAACAAGGGGGAGGGTGCTTAATAACCTGAGGTTGAACTCTCTCTTACATCACCACACCCATCAGGTGGCAACAAACACAGACTCGTATTAACCACAGTTGTTTTGTCTCTAATGCCACGCTGATCCTTAAAGAGGCCAATGGAAACCTGAGGTCACTTCTCAGTGATACAGGTGTTGTCACAGTAACACCGTAGCCTCAATCACAGTGTGTAAACAACAACTTAAATCGCTTAAAATGAAATCCAATCCAGTCGGTGGTGACCCTCACACAAACCTTTAAGTTTGCTTCAAAAGCTCCTCATTAGCATCACATTTGTTTCTGCAAATACACGGAGAATTCATGCACACCATGAAGCACAACCACTAGTAACGACATGTTCATCAGAATTATGCTGCAGGGTCATTTCATAGTATCTTGAGGCAGTTTGGTATGCTTTGAAATTAGTTTTACATGTAGAGTAACATCATTCAAGTAATTATGATAAAACACTGATTATTATAGAAAACTTTCCTTTTTAAAACAGAATAATTATACCACTAACTTGCCAATGATGAACCATTTAGGTGTGAATCTGACAAAATCATTCAACATCTGTTTAAATACTCTGTTAATGACTTGCTGGCTTTCAGAGAAATTCGTAAAAAATTCCACCTAGGTCAATATCTGACTTCTTTAATCCTTGAAAACACAGAGAATAGTATGACTTAATATCTTTTAAAAGACTTTCCAGTATAAATCAGTCTCCTCCATCACTGCCATCACATCAGTTTTCTAAATTGTGAGCAGAAGCAGCTGAGAGTTTTGCTACATGTTTGCTAATGATAGTCCTTTAACTTAGACCCTGTTTTGGATCAGAGACTGAAAAGGCTCTAACCAACCTCAAAAAGTCCATATGCATGAAAAACTGATATAAATAATCCTCAAATAAAAATAAAAGTGGAAAACTGAAGTTCATTGTAACTTGACCTGATTTTTTTCTTACACAGGGGGACTGGCTAATGCAAACAGCCGACCGAAACCCCACTGAGTGAATGAGATTGTTTCAACTAATCCCCCAAATACCCCCTGTTAAGAAATGCCTGGCTGTGAGCGTGGAAGTATGAATTCCTGGAACTTGCAAAACAAAAACAACTTGTATGGCTCTGTCACATAACTAAAAACCATATATTCAAATAAAAGGCAAATGGATGCATGTTTCTGGTGAACAGGTGAACAAGAGGCAAAGTAACAAAGCCACACCTCAAACTCTACAGCTGTAAGGTCCAATAAGCAGACTTTGACCAGAGCAAAGGGACTGGGAGGACCTTAAGGCTGCAGCTTGTCGTGCTGACTGGTTTGAAATACAGACCTTACAGAGGATACGTCACCTTTTTCATTTCTGTATCTGTAAGTGTGCTTATTGAGAAGCCAGTTATTTGTAAACAGAGCCACCATTTATTAAAAAAAACTGTATCAAGGTTAGCACAATGCTAATTTAACATCAGAGTCCCAGAGCAATTGGTAATTATTTTTGGGTGGCTCCCTGTGGATCAACATATGTTGGCTCCCAGTTTAATTATATAATCCTTTCATTTCACTTGGAGTGAGGGCAGATGCAGGTGCATCAACAAAGGGGTTCATGTTAAAATATTAAAGTATTTTCAAGGCAGTCTCTCCAGTGGTTCATGTAGATCACTAACAACTCTTTTACTGCTGTTTCTAACTAAAAAAAATCTGGATAAAACATTTAATAAACAATGTAAAAACAATACAAACCCAAAATACTATGATCAGACATATAATAGACATACCCCAAACATGTACTAACTTGCTAAATAAACATTTACCAAGTGACTGATTTAATCATGACCAGACTAAATCGTCACCAGTTAATATCAATAAATCATGTTGATATGAAGGTAAATGAAAATAATAATAATCATGGTTGTAGTTACCTAGCTGAAGCTTTAAATGCCTATGCTGCAGCTTTATTACAGCTAAAGCAGTATTCAATAGCGTCAAATGCTCGGAGTAAATGAGTCTTCTCAGTAGGCATGGACTGCATTTGACAGTTTGAATGAACTCTGAAGCATCCTCAACAAAGACCTGAATAGATATATGTCTGCTTAGAAACTGAATTCAGACACAATATATCATCTACACAAAGATTAAGCTGTAGAGAAATATAAAAAACAGCAAACAATTCATTTTCTGCCTCATTAAAAACTACAGAAACTGACAACAACAAATATTCAAATAACTGTAACCAACTTAAGATTTATTTTCTTGAATTTTAAAAGTGAAATCAGGTTTAGTAGAATTCGACTGCAGTGACAAAGTTCTTCCACAGCATCAGCACCAACGACCCACAGTTAATGTAACATTCAATCCCATTCATTGTGGCAAACTCATGCATAAAATGGATTTTTAAAAGTTAATTGAAAAAATTAATTTAACAGGGTTATATTATAATTGGAAAGTTTTAAATTACAAGTGTTACATAACTCTCAATATTGTTCCATGAAAAATTGTGCTAACAACACTTCCTTCTCTGTTAGTAGAACAGAAACAAGATCATTTTTTAAATATGATGATAAATCCACTTCTGATACTGTTTCTACAGCAAAAATGGGAACGATTTGTAGCGTATCTTTTGCCTCCACTGTAAACCCTGTAGAATGAAACTGGTTACGTCAGCTGTGAGAAAAGAATGATGTGATTAAGTACCAGAGAAATATAGTCCACCACTGTAAAAATAAACCAGTTTTTTACTGCTTACACAAGGTGTGAGTGGCCCTTTTACGCAGGGATGACTCACGTCTAGATTTGTCATCGTCCTCATCGTGGTTTAGATTTTTAGATTTATTTGGGATCTTTAAGGTATAATCTACATCTTAGTTACCCTTTTTTCCTGCTTTTTGTAACTTCTCCATGGTGGATTTGACTTTTCCCATGTCCCATTGGTTGACTCTTTGCATGTTTTAATGGCCTGTTCCTTCTCACCTACTTTGCTCCTCATCCTTTTAATGGTTTGTATTAGATTTTGTTTGGATTAAGTTGGATTACTATACCTAAGCAGCATTTCTGTTTTTCTATGTAAAGATTTTCTGGTTTGTCTAAGACTGTTGCTTGAGTACAACTCTGATCTATGAAAGCGGTAATAACCTTAAAATGAAACTTACAGTGAGCAAGAAATGACTCTTATCACTATAATAAGAATTTGCACTTATTTACCATACCAGCAGCTGGTAGCTCCTGTCCTCAGTCATCTTTCCATCAGCAATTTTTCTATACATAGATTCAGAGAAATGGTAATATTCATAAATGCATGCCTTTTTTTCTCCCAACAGGTCCTACGCTCTTGCAAAAAAAGAGTAAATGCCTATCAGGGCAGATTAAAATAACTTCCTGTTAGAAACTACTTTCTTTTTCTTTTTTTTATTGAGCCATGCAAAATGCAGCCAGACATCACCTGACGATGATGATACAGAGCCTCATTTGTTTAAAACCACTCAACGAAAAAAACTGAAGCCTAATGTGTACTTTCTATGAAGCAGCATCTCTAAAGTGTCCAAATAATTTTCCAAATAAATAGAAACAAGACGAATAATTTAAATGATACACACTGAACACTTGGTTCAGTTTCAACTCCATGTCGTCTGCAACTATGTTTCTAACTTAACTCCTGAAAAGCTGCTTTCCAGTTCAGAAAATTGACAATGCTTTTATCTTTTGCCCAGTCAAAATGGGTCATGTCCAGTCATTAGAACAGAGAGGTTTGGCGGTGTTTATGAAGGGAGGAGGCCCATGGGCAGATCTGCTTCCCGGGGTCCTCTGGGATGAGTCTGGTTGTGACTGGGACAAGCAATCGGGTTAGATTTGAGGCAGTGCCCACTGAGCCGGACGTCAGGGATTTCCTGTGGTAAAATCTGTGGAGCCGAACGACAACTATTATCATATCGCACTCCGTCACTCTGCCTGTTTATCTTCATTTGTGCCACATTTGTGAAAAAGAGACAAGAGCTGAAACAAATACGTGATGATAAAAACGGCAAGTTGCAGCATTAAAGCAGACCAATTGTGCAAAGACAGGTTGATGAGCTGTTATTTATTTCTTCGCCTCCCACTGGGCAAGCCTTAAATCATTACTTTTTGTAGGAACTGATCAGTGTCCTGTGAATTATCTTGTTTTTTTCCACAAATCCCCTACTTTTGGAGCTGGTAAAAAGCAGCATACTGTTTATAAATTAAAGAAATCCGGACTTATATAGCAACTCAAAGTATTTTGTTGTTATTAGGAATAAAAAAAACGTGCTGTGGTGCAGTTTAAACAATCAAACAAGTTCATGCAGAGACGGAAGATTCCTAATGACTGTCACTACTACAGGTGATGAAATAAATACCTGTGAAAATATGTCTGGAGTCCCATTTACACAAACAACTAGTTTAAGTCTGGTTAGACATAATTTCTGATGTGATATCAGATAAACAGCAGATGTTTTCAAAAGAAGTCACTTGCCTCGAACCATGTGATTTACTGTGTACCAATGCCACAGTGACAAATTCCTTTCCAATTATTGCACTTGATGAATGAAAGCAGCTTCAAGGGGGGAAGGAAGCTCGAATCTTGCACTCAGATGTGCTCTGGCTGACAAAAGCCAAACATGCCATTCACCCTCTCCCTTGAAAGAAGAGCTTTAACCGTCTGGTCCCAGGGGAAGGTGCAGAATCTGCTTTTGTTTTCAAGACCTTCATGTGGACATGCAGCAGTCGCACTAGGTTCCCCTGTGTAAGCTCATACTTAATAAACATAATAAACTCTTCCTAAATACAGATCCACATGAATTTTTCAGGTATCCAGTGACAGTATATTGGAGATTATAAAGATATTTTATAGTCTTAAAGGGATTAATGTGTGCAGGCCAGTAATGAGCTGGCAGGGCGTGTGGTTAGATATGACACAAAGCTGAATTTTATGGCCACAATAAGACCAATCTCTGGAAAAGTCACTAACAAACCTGTTTACTCCAAACCTTAACTGCGATCTTACAGCAAATTTAGGGATCAACAACAAAATTAAGTGCACTCAGTAAACAGCTTGTTTACAGGTATTGATTCTAAGAAAAATGGTTAAAGTAGGTAAAACAATATTTGTTTTGATCAATTGGGATTAATAAAAAGGAGTTATAATAATTACAAGTGTTTTATCACTGTGTTAGGCTTCAGTCATAAGCATAACACTGTTTCATGTCACAAGTTCATTTCTCATTTCACTTGGAGAAATTTGCATTACTTTGGTATGAGCAGTCCCTTTTGACAGGTTTCTGCAGTAATTGTGTTTATTACTAAAGTTCAGCTTTTTTTAAATGAAAAATAATGCTTAATGTTTATTTGGTCTCAATAGCAATTTGTGTGAAAGTAGCTAAGGCGGTTTTAATGAGCCAAATTTGTGTTTTTGTGTTAATATTAACCTTAAAAAAACAACTACATCAGCTTAAATGAATCCATGATTGTAATATAGCTCATAAACACAAAGAATAAAGAAAAATTGTTCCATAAATTGATTCTTTGTTCTTTTAACAGCAGTGTGTAAGGATTATTAAATGATCAAAAACAAGTCTGCCTGAACACTTCACGGACTCTGTATAAAATTGAGATGTAAGACGTGAACGCAACACTCAATCACTGAAATTGATTATTTCCTCCTCAAACAACAGGTGAGATCCTACCTCAGGTGCGTTTATATTAAAGGCCTCTGCTATCTTCGTGTACAGCTCCTTGACGTTGGTAAATCCCTCGATCCTCCCGGTTGGGCTTCCGTGAGCAAGCTGCGTGTGGAAGACCAGTTTGGGCCTCTCGCTGACAGGTGGAGGCGGGAGCCCCGCACCGTTCACGGCGGGTTTACCGAAGCTCGCGGCACCTGCGTGTCCGCCGCTGACCTCCTCGTTCTCCACTAAATGCTCCTTCGTCGACTTGTTTTTCTTCTTCCATGGTCCCAATGGCATTTTTTGTACTCTTTGTTATTTTTTTCGACGTGGATAAAAAAAAGTCCGAGCCGCTGTTATAACATTGAAGTAGCTGACCTGTTGAGTTCCGTGCCTAACAGCCGTGTCGTCCTCATTTACTTCCTCGATTCCTTAATGTCTTCCTTCCTTCCGCCAACACTTTTCCTTTCCTCACCTGCGCTAAGCCGAGCTCTGACTCTTGTTCTTCGATAGAGATTCGACTTGCAAATAAATTGTATAAATATTCAACAGGTACGGGGTGAGTGTGGGATAAAACCTGACACAACCTGCCACTGCTGCCTGACGCTCCGTGACTAACAATAGCTCCTCTGTTTGCCTATCAGCGTGCCGTGGGACGCAGGCGCAGTGGGACGGACCTGGGATCGAGAGGCCAGGGTTCCCTGATGCACCTGCACACCACCTCAGGGACATCACCCTAAAACAATTACTCTGTCATTTTTAATCAGATCAGACAAGGAAATAGTTCCTAATATGAAATAGTTCCTCAGATGTGGAACAAACTCCCAGAAAGCTGCTGAAGCTCTCAGCAGTTTTAAATCAGGTTTAAAACTTTTCTTTTTGCAGACTTTTTTTTATAACAAGTGCGTTTTTTTTCTCTCTGATGGTTTCTTTATTTCATTATTTTTCTTATTCTGTGATTTTACTTTAGTTTTTAATTATTTTTTATTGTTTCTAATGTTTGTATGTAAAGCACCTTGAATTGTCATGTACATGAAATGTGCTATACAAATAAACTTGCTTTGCCTAATGTGACCTTAACTCAAACCCAGAATTTAAACTGAATAAAAAATGGCATTTTGTTTCTCAATTCACCTCATATGTATGAATTTTTAAAAAAAAACACTCTTTAAATCTACTTATACGTTTCATTTGTATTAGTGTACGGTGTCCTTGAGTGTCCAAAAAGGTGCCTTCAAATAAAATGTATCATTACTCTTTTTATTATTTGTATTATTACGCTATCAAACATTAACTTCACATAGAAAACAGTTACTTTAGCTATTAAAATATATGAGATATTTTTTTATATCAAATTGACAGTTTAGTGATGAAAGAGTCAGATTTATTCAAAAGATCCCAATATTTGGTGACACACAAGACATCTCATTCTGACAATAAAACACAAAGATGATGAGTTTACTGTAACTGAAAAGTAACAAAATTAACAATTGCAATGCCTGTTTTTCAGAAACTTGAAAAAAGAATCTTGCAAATAGTAATGTTGCAAATAACCACACACAGGCCATTTAGACATTTAAATTAAGTTTGTTCTGCTCATTTTGCTTTTTAAATGGAACCCCAGAATTACAACAAGCTCTACATGAGGTGGGGTCATCATTTAACAATAAACTGACATAAACCATTATTAAAAATACATTATTATCTGATTTCAGATCCGTTCAGCCCCACTAAACGCAAAGATTTTATGCAAAAAGGGTTGCAGACTGGCAAGTTCCCACGCTGAGCAGATGTGTTTACACTCCAGCCTCCCTGGACGACAGTGACTCAGCATTTGCACAAATCTTTGACACATTCTGATGTACACACATGAAGTATTTCAGGGACAGATGGGGCATTTGATACAAATATTTGTTTGAAACAGGAGTAATTAGTGCCACTCAACTGACTAAATGGATGTGGCCTTTTATGCTAAGATCAGCAGACCCCTCTCTTTGTAGGCCCATGCCTCATGATGAGAGAGAGGGCGTCCCCTAGTGGGAAAACATAAAACCTTCTTGCGTTGGCAGCTGAAAATGTGCAGCTGAGACCATAACGCTATATTTAAACATTTAGTAACTTATTGCATTACAATTTGTCAAGATATTTTTCATTTTGATCTTCACACATCCGAAATGTAACCCTATATGTTTGACAACAACAAAATGTTCACATCTTAATATCAATAAATGGGTTAATTTAATTCCCTGACATTTAAAAAATAACTCTTATTATAATACTGCCAAGCAGGCTTTTAATAATCCATAAGCAGATCTAGCAAATTTAAAGCAGTCATCATTATTGCACTATTTATTTCAATACTTCAAATATCTCTTCTTCAAGATTGAAACAACTCAAGATCCTTTCATGTGGAAATATTTATTTTAGAATTCAAGTTTTCACGTATCTATCTAAAATGCACACATTGCACGAGTTGAATTTATCCAAACTCTTTCCTCTTAATAACTTGCACACAAATAATTATAGAGCCTCTGATGTAATGAACAGCCTAACAAGATGCACATGAAGGCGTCAGCAATGACTCCTGTGAAATCGCAGTAACAGAAAGGAAATGTTCTGCTTGGCATGAAGTTTCCACTTTTTTTTTTTGGCAAATCTTTTACAGCCAAATATCTCAAATGAACAAAAAAGATAAATTGACCGTGGCGAAGCCCACTTACTTTCACATAAATGTCCGTGCAGTCTCTCACTTGCGCTTGCATCAGCTCGGCAGCATGCATGATACTTATTTAAAAAAACACAACAAATAGCTCAAAAATAGAAATTGCACATTCATCGGTTGGGGGTCCATCTGGGAACAGTCACAAGTGTCTCTTATCGAGGCTGAGCGCCGTCATGCTGGATTCTGCGTCCTTCGCCCTAAGCAGGTAAATGCCGTTTCAGGACGTCCTTGGCATTACCGGGCAGCGTGTCAGGAAAGTTCACATCAAACTCCACCACCAGATCTCCTCTCTGCTCTGGGTTTTTGGGGAGAGGGAGCCCTTGCCCGGCTACAGTTCTTCTCATGCCGGGTTTGATGACGTCCGTGACCTTCATGTTGCAAGTCTTTCCATCTATCGTTGACACGGTAACAGAGCATCCGCACAGAGACTGCAACGACAGCAAGGAGGGCGTAAGTGAGGATCAGCAGAGGAAGAGATGTCCACACGATTCACCACAGGCATAAAATCGGTTCTCTGTCTTAGATTAATGCAAAAATATATCAATTTCTTAGGCAATTCAGTCAGCAACACCCCTGAACATGTGAAACCAAAATTAATGAAGTGGGTTTGTGTCATCCTCACTAGGCAACAGAGAGCGTTCACTAATTACCTCTCTGCCGTAGCTAACCGCCTAATAACAATAGATGCCATTTAACCAGTTTCAGGCTGAGGCAAACAGACGCTACATCCCTGTTACTCATAGTTGGCACCAATCTTTAGTGAATACTTAGCAACATTTAAAACACAGTGTGGGTTGTTTGAGTCTAACAAAGGCTTTCCTCTGTGGAAGAAGAGCCTAAACGGAATATTTTCTAATACTGTGTATAAATTATGGTTACACGAATTGAACTGAAAGAAAGCCTAAATCATTAAGGACATTGTTGAGTTATAAAAGCTTTTGCTCCAGGGATGTTCAACAAGGTGAGGAAGTTTCTGACTAAAGTGTTTGCTTACTTTAATATCACAAGTCTTTTCTGACAGATAACAGGCTGTGGATGGAGTTCAAATTGTTTTGTTCAAAGATCAAACGCCCTTCTTGATCTTCCTCTTTCCTCTGATCTAAACCTGTCGTGCTGATTTTCCACTGTCACACAGTTGGGAAAATAAAACGTCTTCTTTCACTTCTAAGGTTTTATGTTTTAGGGTATCATTTAAATATGGAAAAAGGAATCTTTTCGTCCTCATTAAGTCTTGAAATTAGCTAAATGCAACTTAATCATGACAAGATACGCAGTGTTAGAACTGAACAAGCAGGGTGTGAATAAAGTAAAATAAGATAATAATCTCCTGTGATCCCGCCGCATTTAAATCCACTTAAGGTCCAGGTTTTGCAACACTTTGATTCTTTTTTTATTTATTCTTTTGTAGATCTGCTGCTGTGCACGGGTTCTTTGTCCTGTCACATGAGCCAGCTTTAGCTTTAGCTGTCCGACACATGGCTTCACACTTGACTCTGCAATCCTTTGGTATTCAGAGGAGTTTGTGTTTGACTCAATGACTGCCAGGTGGGATGCTCACCTCAGGTTATGCTGCTTATCCATAACATAGCTCACTGCAGAATGATGGAAACCAAAATGTCAGGAAATGGCCTAATGACCCCCCATTCCTGTTGTATTTCCTCCGTGGCACCTTATTAATGGAGATGCTCTCACTTGGTGCTCTCACTAAATCAAGTACATCTGATAAACAGCTCCTTCCCTTCTTAACTCCTGTGGAAGCAGTAAAAGAGGCTCTTCAATTTGGCTATAAATTATTTTTGTGGGATGTTTTTTGTCATTTGCAGTTGAAATCATCTCATTTTAAGAAACAAAATGATTCTTCATATCATGCTCTAATTGGGGATGGGCATTTGATTAAATTGTCTTAATCGATTATCAGGGGGATTAACCATCGACTATCGATTTATCTTGATTATTTCTTTATCAAAATTCAATATTTATAGCCTATATTGAATCAAATTTGTGTTTTCTCATTAGGATTTTTATTACAATATGAATGACTCTTGTGGCAGTTAAATGAGATTCATTCAGTGGTTACACTGGAAAATATGCGCTTACTTTCAACTTCAGCACCAGTCTGAAGTCGCATTCATTAATCAATAAAAAGATAATGTAATAGATTACAAACTTAACGATCGATTAATCGATCGTTTAATCGATCCTTGACTAATTATGCCATCCCTACCTCTGGTACGTAAAATCTTACAACTTACTTTCTTTTTAAACAAACTGTCTTGCTTTAACGCGGAATTAATTCGGATAAGCAGCTTTATTCCTCTTAATGAATTGCTTCAAACACCCCTGTGCTCATATCATTTGCATGTAGTGATCAGATATTCAGAGTTGAAGCAGTGAGATCGCTGAGGAGAGTGGGAGGAACCGTATAAGTACATCTTGCACCGTGTGCACGTGGGTGGGCGACACCTCTCTGCCATCCCTGTGATCCAGCTCCAGTTTCCCCTTGTTGATGGTCCAGATTACATAAATGCACGGTTAAAGGGCGCCTAACTCAGTACTACGCTCATTCGGTAGCTTTGGGGTTTTCAGGCAGACTACCTACAGCTATTGATTGTAACCGGGCTTCACAGAGGTGGTGCAGAGTTTTAAAGTTGCATGTGAACTTGAAACTTGTGTGTGTGACTAATCCATCTATCAGCCTCTATTAATAGTGAAATGCTCAGCTGAAGTTGCCAAAATGGAAAACGCCTCACCTGTCTTAAGCTCACACGAACAGGATACACAATGTTGGAGCCTTCCCGCCTGAAGTGGGGGTGAGGTTTATCCTTTATGACGAAGACGATGTCGGCTGGAATGGTGCTGGGCGACTCGTCTCCTTCTCGCGGGAACGTGATCTTGGTTCCCTCTTTCCAGCCCCGCTTGATCTCAATTGTAAGGATCTTATCCTCCGTCCGCATGGTCCGGCCATCCGGATTCAGCCTTTTGCGAGAGATTTTCATCCTCTTGGTGCACCCGTGGAAAACCTCCTCCAGGGTGACCCTCAGTTCATGGATGATGGCCGGGTCCTGCTTGCGGCGCTGCTGCCCTCCGAGGCCGACGTGGCCGTCCCGGGGGAAGCCGTTCAGGTTGAAGCTGGTGAAGGAGCCGAAAGGATCATTTCCGTCCACCTCCATGTCGTCGTCGTCTCGCCCGTTTGCCTTGCGCCCAAAGAACATCTCAAAAGGGTTGGAGCCGCCGAAGAAGGTGGCGAAGGTGGCGTGAGGGTCCCCATGGAAGGTGTAGGTGAAGGTGGGGCCTTGTCCATCAGCAGTGGGCCCGTTCCCTCCTTTCAGACCTGATCAGCAACAGAAATGATGGATCAATTATGGTACATCAAAAAAATAATAATGACAATTATTTTGATTGATATTGAAATCACGATTAATCTACACGATTATTCATTGATTTAAAAAAGTGTTTATTGAACCACCAAAACTCAACCTCAAATATAACTTTTTTTAAAAACACTGGAAAATGAGGAAAGAAGTAAAATAATGTAATATTGAAATAATGATAGCAATAAAAATAAATGAATAGCCAGTCGATATGATTCCTGTTACATTCATGTGACATTATTCATTTTTCTTTGATTACAGTGTTTTTATGATTGTGAGAAGGCAATATTGTAATCACGAATAAAATTCGATAATTTTCCCCTAATGTCATTACAGAGATCTTTGTGTATTTGGGGAAAAAAGGCAGAACTGTTATAGAACAAGAACTTGGTATAAACCAAAAACTAAGCTGAGACGCTCAGATCTTTGTCTGGGGAGGAATACAGCATACCTGGATTATTATTTACAGTAAAAAAAAAAAAATTTTGCTAAATTAGTTTTATATTTCTTCTTTGATCCTTATAACAGTCTGCTCCGTAGCCCTTGTTTGGTTCGTCCATTGCTGGACGAACTTGTGGTGATAAAATCTGAACAATCTCGTGTGATGGTTCTGAAATCATTTTTTATTACATTTCTCCCATTAAACTCCACAATCCTGCAGACTGGAACCTGCTCATGGTGTCAGAGCCAAACAGAGCTTCTTTCTGTTTTCTTGTTTTAGGAGGTGTAACCAAGGCAACATCTGGAAAGGCACAAGACTTTTCTGTACAAGGCCGTGTAGCTGCAGCTGATCTGATGTAAAGCTAAACAGCCTTAACCAGAAACCTATAGGGTTCCAGGAAAGACAAAGTGAGGCATTTGTCTTATTCTGGGTGGAAACTTAACTTATAGACACATGCTAAACAAGACGGCAGTCCCAATTTTTCTTTGTTGCCTCCTACTTCAGATTACTATTCTTAAAAGTAGGATATGCACCTCTTCTTTTAGATCAGCCAGCCACATATTCCCCAATACCCCAACTAAATGATTGATCCATAAAAGCAAAGGGGAACCTTAGCCCTCCATAATGGAAGGCTGGGGCCAAATGGAAATACCAAAGAGATTTGGCTTTATGTTTGCTGCTCTAAAAATGTTTATCATATGAAAGACAACTTAATTACTTGGTAACGAATCAGATGATGGCTTCTGCTTCTAACAAAAAATTAAGAACAGTTATGATATCTGATATTGCTATGCAGTGACATGATAAAAACCAATTTTATTACCGTATGTGCCTTTTTTGGTAATGTTCATTGTAAATTATGAGTAAAAATCTAAAGATGACACGAGACCGGTTCCACCAATTTTCACCTGGATGGAAAATTCATGTCTATACTTTATTCAGTATGGTTTATTATCTTTTATTTTGTTTGGATAGCTGTTATATGGCTAAAACACTTATATATGGCACCTATGTGTGAAAATCCGTTGTGGAAATTGGGGCAGACACTGATTTATTTTAAATCAGAAGCTTATGTGCAAGAAAATGATGCAATGGGCTAATCCTTATAATAAAATGCACAAAGCTGTGGGCCCATGCTCTGCTGAACAGATGTTTTCTGGGCCTGCTAGTTTGCTGGTTGCAATGTGTTACTTGAATTAAAGCAAATTGTGTTTCACATCCACATCCAGCTTTACAGTTGGTTTATAATGGCTTTATTTTCTCAGGAAAGAAGGGCGGTGGGGGTGCGCTCCCCTCCCAAAACTGGCAACACAGTGATTTAATAGGATTAAAAACACACCTTACCTTCTTCTCCATATTGATCATAAATTTCCCTTTTCTTTGGATCACTCAGGACTTCATAAGCCTCGGCGATTTCCTTAAATTTCTCCTCGGCGGCTGCAGACTTGTTTTTGTCCGGATGCCATTTCAGCGCTTGTTTTCTGTAAGCTTTCTTTATATCATCGTCTGTGGCTCCTTTAGAGATGCCGAGCGTCTTATAATAATCCTTACCCATTATCGCCGGAGAAAAAATTAGACTGAAATGAAACAAAAATGATAAAAAAGCAGAATAGCCCCCCAACGAAGAGCTGCTGGGCCGGTCTGCTCGACAGATGGTTGTCACAGCACACAGAAAAACAATAAGAAGCCGCGGACAGATACACACTGCAGGTTGAGGACCATTTGGAGGTTGTTAGTCAACGCTGTGGATCCTCTGTTATTTATCCGTGACTGGATGACCCTCTTTAAATAGCCACAGCTCCCACCCCTGCATCCACAGCGCCAAAGTTAAGTTAGACAGACCTTCAGTGCTGCTTCCGGTCTGTTTGCTTTCAAAGCTGCGTGCAGGATTAGTCACTTCATTAGACTTGTCCTTGTCATTTGGCATAGCTCAGCCTTCCCCCTAATTTTGGCTAATTTATTTGTATTTGTTTGTTGCCTGTTTTTATTTGTGAGCAAAGCTTAAAAGTTTTGAATAATAAAATACAGAATTTCATAGTTTTGCACAAAAATATTTCTCAAAACATAGTCGTTTATGCTTTGAAAGTCAGCTTCCGGTATAGTTTAGTGCGACTCGACAGCGTCTGAACTGGAATCCAGCGGCACTTTCTAGAAACTATCCCGAGGTTCGTCATTTACTAAACATGGGTCCTTTACACATTGTCCAGGTGAAAGAGAAACAAAGTGGGGATTTATCTGCATGACGTCCTCAAAGTTGACAATTAACCCACACCCCAACTCCCACCCTGAATGCACTGCCCATTGTTGTTAGCACTTGATTTACCTATTTATATCATATGTTACTCTGTTTTTCAAGTATACATGTATCCATTGTCACTACTGCTATCTATCACTCTCTGTATAATTTTAGAATATACACTCATCTTTGCGGTAAAAAATGGTAAATAGGCCTAATAATAATAAAATATCTTATACTTGTGTTTTCGCATTGTATTTTCATATCTTGATCATGAATTTTCCAACCACCTCTCAGAAAATGCAAGAATAACTTCTATTGAGCAGTTTAATTGAACGACAAATAATCTTTTTATTGCAATATTTTATTACCCTAGTTTAAAGAAAGTTGGGATACTGAGAAAAAAAGGGATTTTTAAATGAGTCAAGAAGGAAATAATAAGCTACGCTGAGGAACATTTCCTGCAAATTTTCCTCAATTGTTTAACAGGTTGTCGCAAAAATTTGTGACGTTTGTTGTATCTTTGTCAGATACTCCTTTAGCTATTTTTTTATGTTTGCTGATTATTTACTTTTACAGCATTTTCATGCCCCAGATGTATCACCTGTCTCAAATGACGTCATGTTTCACAAGAAATTGTAAAAAGTCATGTTATTATTTATATAGTGCTTGATAAAGCAGAAAATGAAATCGATAAATGAAGATTTTATGAAAGTGTAATATTAATTTAAAAACAAGGAAAAGTTAATAAGATGTATTAAGATTTTCCTTAGTTTGTGTATTATGCACAGATCCACCAGTTTGGCTTAAAAATGTAGCTAAAGAACTTCACATATGAAGTGTCTGACATTATATTTGATCACAAGTGGAAAAAGCCACGCATTCATGTGTGAATTTGCCTGTATTTTCTCACATAGGTTATTTAAATCTCTCATTATCGCCATCACCCTGAGTAGGCCGATGTGAATGTCAAGGGCCACAAGTGCAACACTGCTGAGAAAAAAAATAACAGAGAAGACAGAATATGGTGGACTTTCTGCAGCCACAGCGCCACCTGCTGCACCACACAGGAAGTGAGTTGTCCTCAGATCGCTTATATCAGCTGTCCTGCTGCAGTGTCTCTGAGCTCTGCCCATGAGTCAGCGTCGGTGCAGAGCTGCAGGTCAATTATCTCACATGATAACCAGTCTATTAAAAAGGTCCTGCTGCGATCGAAGCAGGTTGTGCTTCAACATTTTTTATACCATTAGAATTTAATTATTTTCTCCAAGCAGCATGGATCAGTTCCGTGGTTTGTTCGTCAAACTGGACCAGAACAATGATGGGTTCATTTCGGTGGCAGAACTCCATGATGAAATGAGGAAGCAGGGGATCCTCTCAGCGGACGGAAAGGTCCAGGTAAAGTAACTTAAATGACGTAATGATATTGACACAAAGCTTGATTAATTCACATCACATTTAAGTAATCAAAGAGTCCCCCCTTTCCTTTTAGAATATCGTTGATTTGTATGACAAAGACAAAGATGGTCTGCTGGATTATAAAGAGTTCCTCAGCTACATGATGGACAGAGAAAGGAAATGGAAAATCTATTTTCATGACCTTGACAAGAACAAGTGTGGTGAGTGATTCTTCTTTTTTCACTTATGAAATGTCAGATTATGTTCAGCAAATTTTGTATTTTTCTGGGAAATGCCATAAAGTTCACAATAACTTCTAATCAGTTCTTGTTCAATCACTGCACCTCCTGTGTTGTGTCCTCTAAAGGATTTATTAAACATATTTGCACAAATGCATACAATGTGTACTGCCATGTGCACTTATTCTTTATGGGGCTAAAGTTAAATTGAAGTTTATTTCTTTCTTTTAAAATGTGCCTTCCAAGGTCACTCAGGAAAGGCCAGCACTGAAACACACGAGGTGTTTATGGTGCATATACTACAGCAACTCTGTAACCCTTGAGCTCATTGTCATCATTTGATATCTTGCTGTAAACAATAGGACCAGTATGACGAGTATGTGTTTGTAACTCTGTGTATTTCTTCTCTAATCAGGGGAGATTGACCAGGAAGACATCATATGTTTATTTAAGGAGTTAGGAGTGGTCATATCAAAGCCGAATGCAAAAAAAGTAATACAAATGTAAGATATTTTGCCCATTACCTCATGGATTCATAAAATCACTTCAATCAATATTAATTTATTTAGAAAAAAATTAATGCAGTGATCATAGAGACTTTTGTTTTAGTAATTAACACTCCGTCCAGCTCCTTTAGGGTTTAACACAGCATAAATGTACAGTAACGTATATTCTTAGTACAATAGCACAATCAGTTCAAAGTGAGCCTAAAAAAGTCTTGAATGTTGATGTCAGTGAAATGATTTGCAGATTTTGAACCACTTTTTTCCATTCATTTTAACTGAAATAAATCAGCAGTGTTGTGATGTTGAAAAAGTAAAAAATAAGACAGAAAGATATGTATGCACTCTTTCAGTTCTAAGGTTTTATGAATAATTTACTGGGTCCTATTACCTTAACAGTAACCTGAAATGTACAAGTGAGATGTTTTGATTGAGGGACGAGACTGACAACAAAATAAAGAACAAGGTTTTAGTGTTTCACACACACCTGGTAAGGACAAGGTTAATATTTAGTTACCCCTGATTAGTCTATGGTCCAGAGCCTAAAATTTTACAAATTGGTACCAGTCATGGTGACGAAAACCTACTTATGATTTTTAAAAAGATCCATGTCTCTAGTTGAAACACTAATTTTACACAAATTTTGCCTAAATTATATACTATCTTTTAGCCCTGTGTCATCCGAGAACAACAGGAATACAAAATATAATACCTGGAATACTCCCAAGGCCATAAGGATTCAGGAAATGCATAATATGCCTATATTATTATATTGTCAGGGGTGATTGTTAACGTTAAACTAGATGATCTACTTTCAGCAGGTTACAAACTGTAACTTGATAGCCAGTGGGATAATGTCACAAAATGATCTTTAGTATGCAAATACAGGACATGAATAAGATAAGAAGCCAGCTGAGTTTAAGAACAAACATTGAACATATTTATTTAACATTTTTACATTATATGTTTAACAAAATTAACATCAGCATCACCACATGGTTTCTGGGCAAACCACCCCCCAGAAACGGCTTCCTGTTTTTTACTGAGAAAGTTAAATGTTTACTGGAACAAAACCCTTGCGTTGGAGCTGTGTTCTTAGATCTCAAAAAGGCATCTGACACAGTGAACCACCAAATACTCTTGACTAACCTTACATATATCTTTTTTATTAATGAATATCTGGTTCTGGTTCGAGTCATATGTGACAAACAGAACACAATGTGTCAGCATAGATGGTGTTAAATCCTCTAATCACAACTGTAATGTCGGTGTCCCGGTTAAATTTGGCCCAGGTCAAACTTCAATATCAGTTATCAATCTTATAGAACATTTTATGCAAATGCTGATCTTCTAAACTGAATTTCACAGTCACCTCTAATCTGGTACTGTTACCATTACGCTCTTTAACAAATTCCTCAAGCGGCGGTGGGAACAGACTATTGTGTAAAAATGAGTGTTTTTTTATTGTTTAAAGGGCTACATTGGCCACTATATTAGTCAGAGAGATTCACATTTTAGCTTGAATGAAAACTGAAAAGACCCTTTTTAAAATGATACCAAAGAAAACATTGAACATATTGAATACATAAAATATTCTATGAGTCTTAGAAATGAAAGAGGGTGTACTTCTATTTTACACAACCTGATCCTTTTCATTAATATGATTGTTTCTTTAGCCATAAGTCTTTAAGTCTACAGGTACAAAAGGGTAAATAAATTGAATTCTTTGGCTGAAATGTCATACTGTAGATTATTACTGTTCTTGAACTGATATGCAAACAACATACAGCTAATTGTAAAGTTTCAGTATTACCTGCTGAGTATTTTCTCCTGCTGTTACGTTTGCTGTGACTAGGATGGATAAGGACAGTTCCATGACGGTGGACTGGGGGGAATTTCTGCATCACATCATCCTCAACCCTGTGGACAACATCGGGGAACTGGTGTCCTCATGGAAACATAGCCTTGTAAGATCATCAACCGGTCATTTAAAATGAAAAATCAGTGCAGTGGATGATGATAAGAAGAACCTGTATGCTGGTCCTCCGACAGGTTTTTGATGTTGGGGAGAGCCGTGCGATGCCCATCGAGTTCCCCGAGGAGGCGTCTGGTTTTGGAGCCTGGAGAACGTTTGTTCTCTCCGCGGGACTGGCAGACGGCGTGTCTCGAACTGTGACAGCACCCATAGACCGGCTGAAAACCCAGCTGCAGGTCAGGTGTCATTTGGTCGACTATTTGGAAATTCATGCAGGTGAATTTTTTACTTCAAAAGAATATCTCAGATGTGCGGTGATCTTTAAGTTGAATGTAAAGCTCTCATCTGAATTATACAGTAACAATCAAAGTAACTAAAGTAACTCAGGATGAATCTGTAACTCAGGATAATATTTCTAATCTATCATTAGAGACAAGTTTCCTGTTTTGTTAAGTTTTCAACCATCTCGTTATTTAAGACCACCAGCTGCAGTTAAAAGCCCAATCTTTCTATTCTATTTTTTTTTTGTGTAACTTTTGTGATAGACACTCCAGAAATGCACAATATACACTAGGATTTACACTTAGAAATCAAGTCAGCATTTAATCCAAACTGCAAACTGTTAGTTAGTTAATAAATCTAAGTTTATTTTTTGTTTTTACAATTCAGACATACAGTAGCTTCACCACAACCAAGCCACACATACAAGTAAATGGACCAAAAAATCTGCTAATAAAAAAAAACTCTTAAAGGAGAACTTCGGTATTTTTCAACCTGTATCTATGTTGTAGCATGCTATATGATCATTTACTCACCCAGACAGTTGTGGCGCAACTCGAACTCCATCGGGAAATATTTATGTGAAGACGCGATCAGCATAAATCCATATAACGGGAGCGATCAGGCAATCGGTGCTCGCCCACTAAATAAGGCATTATCTGCCACAAAACGCCTTCATTTTACCAATGTGTTGTTAGCAAATGCTAGTCGGATCCCTCAGTGACCTGTATGCAGCCTGTACTTCCTTTGTTGTTGTTATTCTGGGGTCCTTTCAAGCCTTTTGCGCTGACCTGCAACCTGCCTGCAACAGCGATTACGTCACTACAATGCAAAAGGGCAAAAGGGCAAATTCCCTCATAGAACACTCTGTACTGTAGGACAGTTCGCTATTTGCTAAGATAATAGCAACATGGTCGGTGTTTGTGTATTTACAAGTTGTAAAAATAGATTGTAGCCGACCGTTTTACAGTACGAAGTGAATTCGCCCTTTTGCCATGGCGCACGGCAGTGACGTAATCGCTGTTGCAGGCAGGTTGCAGGTCAGCGCAAAAGGCTTGAAAGGACCCCGGAATAACAACAACAAAGGAGGTACATGCTGCATACAGTTCACGGAGGGATCCGACTAGCATTTGCCAACACCACATTGGTAAAACCAAGGCGTTTTGTGGAAGAATATGCCTTATTTAGTGGGCGAGAACCGATTGCCTGATCGATCGCGTTATATGGATTTATGCTGATTCCCATAAATATTTCACGATGGAGTTTGAGTTGCGTTTGAGTTTGAGTTAAATATCATATAGCATGCTACAACATAGGTACAGGTTGAAAAATACTGAAGTTCTCCTTTAACTTCAGTCAAATTTAGATAGAAATGGAGTGATGATGTATTCTGAACCTTGTACTGACCTGCCAGTCTGTCTGCCGAGTAACTCGCTGAGTTTCTGGATCTCCCGTTCAGTCTGGGACACTCTCTCTGCTGCCTGGAAAAGTTTCACATTCAGACTCCTCTTGGTGCTTTTTCCTCCCCTGTAAGCCTCCAGACCGGTTGCAGCCAACGGAGCGGCGGCAGCCCCCTCAGCAGGATCTGAGCTCCTGCCTCCGAGCTTGTGGTTCAGAAAGTCAAAGACAGTATGGCTCCCTCTGGTGGAGAGTCGAGGCTTCCTGCGCCGCTTTGGACGGCCAGTTTGTGTGCCGTCTTTGCCAGCTTTCCTCTGGGTGCGTCTCTGGGTTAACTCTGCACACTCGTCCAGAGACTTACCTTTCGGTAGGACAACTGCCATCACTGGCTCTACTCGCCCCTCCTGCATCTTTCCTAAGCCTGGGTAGACAGAGAAACGGTGTGAACAGGAACATTCTACTTTGGATTTTCTGCATCTTTACTACAGAGGTGCATCGTGAACATTTTGGATTGTTTTTGTTATTTTCACTCCAACACATATTGAATTTATTTTTGAATAATAAGAGAACATATGAATTCTTAAAAGTATTCATTTTAGTATTTGTATCTATATTGTCACCTAGCGGGTAATCCAGCATTTTTAAATTTAAATAATCTTTTTGGGTATATACAAAATCTCTGCTGCCTTAAATGATCTCTTTGTATAATCTCTGCCTGGCCTTCACCGTTTTTAGTTTTCAGTTAAACAGAGATTACACAGATGGAGACAATGTGACTGTGTTAGATATTCTTGTTCATCCCCAAAAGCCCCTCGGTTCCTTTTGCATTACGTTTAGAGTCAGGGCCTGTATATCTGCTGTCAAGGACCATCTGGAGCTTTACTGTACTGGGCTGGTTTTAAGTGGATCGTATAGACAGGTACATCACAAAATTTCTTGAATCTTTTGTTTTATTAAATGTGTTTATTCATGTCACCATCCTACCTTTGCATCTTTTACTTCATTGGCGTTTACACTCACCTTTCCCATATTCATAGCCCATTTTGAGCATAAGTTTGGATCCGATTCCTCTGGTGTGTGCCTCCCAGCCACCAAAGTTAGCGCTGCTTAACTCGACTGTAGACTCCCCGGTAGAGTCGAGAACTGGAGTGTAAAGATAGAAGTAGAAACCTTGCAATACCTTTTACTGAGACACTAAATAAAAAAAAACAACTGTGGTTTGCAACAGGGTGCTTTATCACAGTAAAGAGGTCAAATACCTTTTGCATATGCCACGGTGTCACCATCTTCTGCTTCATCCGGGTCAGAGTCAGAGGAAATCGGGTCGTCCTCCCTCAAAGGAGGGATGATGCCGTCAGCCTCAACCACTGCATCCTTCAACAGCAGTGAGTCAAATTTTACAGTGAAGAAACCACTGTCAATTTCTACGAGAGGAAACATTCACATCAGTAAAGACTTGTAGGTTATTTTGAAAAATAAAAATCTAATTATAACAATTCAATAAATGCATCTGGTTATCAAATACCTGTTATTTTGGCTGGGTACCAGATACCGTCCTCATGTCGAACCAAGCAGGACGAGCCCTCTGCAAGATTACTGAGGTCACACTCCATGAACTCTCTGAGCTCTGACACATACACCACCTCACCATGAGAAAACCTGAAATGATGACAAAATACCTTAAGGACTTGTTTTTTGACAGAACTGACATCAAAGTTAATTATAGTCACTGATTAGAAGATTCAACTGACTGGAGCTTCAGCTAAAATAATTTTCCAGGCTAAGGAAAGCAAAACTCCTTAACAAAAGGAATGTTAAAATAGATTAAAAAAAACAAAACAATAAAAACAATACTTAGCTTCACTATGAATGAGTGACCTTTTCTATTAACTATTTACACAGATTTATGATAATTAAATTAACTGAACACATGATTGCAGTTGAGGAGCTGAAAAAAAACAACAACAATATCTTACCTACAATTATCCAGAAAGCGACATTTGTCCTCCAGGTAGAATGGACACGGTTTCATAGACTTCTGTGTGGGGTAGATGTAGAGCACCTTTACTTGTGCCTCCTCTCCATCCGGTGGTTCGGATCCCACCACCATGGCATTATGATACTCTAGTGTCCCCCATGATGTCCTGTAGGGTGCTCTCACTTTTGTACCACTAAGTGGATCATCTTCTTCCTCATCTTCTTCTTCTTC